>VUQG01009363.1:5193-21628 GCA_015106755.1 Etia nguti | reverse complement strand
GTGTAAAATGCCATCAAAAAGTCAATTAAGTTCTATTCTTTCTCACCTGTCATTCTGTCTCCTTTCACTTTTTCAAGGTTTACATGTTAGAAAAAATATTTTGTGCTGCCATGCTGTTTATTGATGTGGTAAATAAATAGTTTATAGAAATATTATTAAATCTGTCATTTATTTATTTTAATATTCATTAATGATCATGTCTCACCTCTAGTCTTCTCTGTCTTAATTTCAGGTTTCCATCATGTGTTGTAGATAGTTCAGGAGGTTAACTCGACCAAGCAGTCTTTTGGTTTCTGCTAAGTACTGTTTAGAATACCAGAAGAGGGAGGATGGTGTAGGTTTAAGTTTATTAGATTGATACATATATACCAACAAGACAGTGTACATCACTGTCACAACAGTGTTTGTTTTCATTCAAAGGCTTTTTCTATAATACCTGGTGGGCTGGTCTCTAGTCGAAATGCCGGGGCCGATTTTTTGTCCCAGTCCAGCCCTGACTGTTGGTGCATAATTCTTCCAAAGAGTTTGTGTCTCTCATATTGTCTGTGGTCAAATCAATCTCTCTTTATGCACACTTGTGCTATTGTATTTCAACTATTTTTACTTTTACAATATTTCACATCCTTTCACATCCAGCGTAGAATGGTAATTTCCTCTCTGCATCATTTGGTGCTAAAAAAAAAAAAAAAGTGTGTGAGGTGTTGTCTCACATATGCAAAATCCAGTGATAAAGGCAATAAAATGCCAAAAGGGAGTAGATGGTTGATATATCGAACAAGTAGAGCATATAGTTCCAAAACAAACATCACTCATTTTTATCACAGGCTGAGTGAAGTGTTGAGTCTATCAATTCAGTGAGCTAAAATCTTCAATAGCATGAAAAACAGCAGCAAAAATAAATTATTTATTTATTTATTTATTTAAATTAGACTACGTAGAGATATAAAATAACAAATCACAGACGCATTGAAAGCTGAATTGTGTTGACATTTTTGTCTCTTTCGTTTTGGTCACTTATGGTGGTACTTTCTGTCTATACATGAACATGTAAAAGTGCAAACCTTAGTTAAATTTTTTTCTGTTTTTTGCAATATTAAAGCCAACCGTTGATATAATAAAATTGTAAATGAGCTCTGGAGAATGAACATCAGCTATGATTTACTTTTGGAGCAAGTAGTTTGAATTTGTATAAGAGCTAAATTATCACAACAATGTTCTTTGCCCATTAAAATTTCTTTCTTGGCATTCTGCTCGGGGCTGAAACAATTTCCCTACTTGCTCCTCATATTCAAAATGGACATGAAAATTACCCAGCACTGAATATGTAATAGGGCTAGAAAGCTGAGCAGGGAATAACATGCCACCGGTGTAGCTGCCCACTGCTGAGGCGTCTAATCCTCTTGGCTACTTCAGTCCGACTTCCTGTCTACTTTTCAATAGTTTGAAACTCTGTCAAATCAGTGTGGCTCTCCTAGGCCAGTGCATCTCTATTATCGTTACTCCTTTTCACTGAATAAATCTGTCCAGAAACAGTCGATGGAAACAGCTGGTACCTCTGTGGCTTTTCCTCCCATTTAGTGTAAGTATAGTGTAATACTGTAAGAGGAGTATAATCAAACGCAGGTGTTCTGGCAAGCTTGAATTAGTTGCAAGTCAGTAAATCAACTGCTGGGGTTTACTCAGCTGATTCTCTAATGAAGCTTTGATTTAGTGGTCACACATGAGAAATATGCTTAGGGACTAATTGTATAAAAGGTAGCACCCATTAATGTCATTTGATATTTGAATCACCGTAAGATTCATTCACATTTGAACTCCATGAATATGGAAATATTATCCTGACCTTCTTTTAACATAGTTACTATTATTGTGATGTAAATGAGGTGGAAAGGACTCGAGAACTGCGCCGTCTGGGTACTGAGGCACTGTATTTTATGTATTCTCATTAGAAACAATTTGATGTAGTTCAAAACTGTACACTGAGTTCACTGAGCAGAATAAGTCACTTTCCAGCTGGTGGTGCTACCTGCATGAGTTGCAAACTTGGCTGATCATCAATTTTTGACCTGTGTTTTGTAATGGAAAAGGTTTGAGCCACGGTAATTAAATGTCCGTCAGAGATAATCAGAATTAATATCTCACATTCTCATCGCATTGCCTGGGCTTGGGGTTCTGCCAGTGGACTCACCTCACAGATATCTAGGTTGTCCTCTATGCCAGAAAGCTTATTCTAAACTGGAAATCACTTGCAAACTCCCCAAAATCAAAGGGTTTGGGGGAATGAGAGGAAAGGACAAGAAAAAAGTTCTTTAGCACTTCATCCTTTTTGCATGGTAGTTATGTATGTGTTCCTTCTTTGAGGAGGTCACTGATTATGTGCATATATTCTTGGAATTATTTGTTTGCATGTTTCTTTGACTTTCCAGGTTTCATCTTGACCAGTGTTAGAGCGATGAAGGTGCTGTTCAATGGTTTCTTCTTTTCAGCTGCAGAAATGGCTGAAATGGTTTTAGAAATGACAACTGAACCTTTCACCATCACTTGGCAGTGAAGGTGGGCTTTGCATTTTTATTCCAGTTCAAAGAAACTGGGCGAATGGGTGAGGAGTGTGAATATGTGATCAGTTCTGTTATAGTGCTCCCGACCCTCAAATCTGAACCTGACAGATGACGAATTCACTGAAATTTTGTGAAACCTTCTGCTTTCCCTTCACTGCGTTTTTGATTGCCCAAGAACAAGTTCTACAAATGTCAAGCATTAAAAAAAAAAAGAAGCATGAATAAAGATTAAAGGCTATGAAGCCGTACTTAGGTACAGACAACTGTTCAAATCTGTGTGGCATGTTCATATCTTTAACATGCTAATGTTTGGCAATTATTCGACATGTTCACTCACTGGAGTAGATCACAAGCTGAATTATTGAACAAGCTATAATTTTGAGCTGAAGTGCTAATAATTTATCCTAAGTAGGCATGAATGTCTGTTGGAAAGTTTATGGAAATTCATTCAATAGCTGTCAGGACATTTCACAAAGAGCCACATATTTGAACCTCAGGGCGGCACAAGATAAAAAAGACCAGTGATCATCAAAGCCATCTCAATTTATCCTCTGAGATTCATGCGCAAAATTTTAAGGCGATCCACCCTTACAGAAATATCAGCACTATGCAGTCTGGAACAGTGACAGTGTCACTGTAAGGCCACATTGCTTACATTGCTAAAGTCGTATGCATTTTTTTCTTTTGGACAGAGTGTGAGAGGGGGAAATAATTCTTGCACATGCATACTTTACATAATCTGATCTCAGCATTAGTTTTAGGTCATTTTTCACACCTGTGAGCCTGTATACTAGCTGAAGTAGCAGATGGCCTGGAAAGGAGCATGTCACGGTTTGCAGAGGCAGACCGTGTGGAGTGCGTGAGGAGGACCCAGGAGCAGACACAGGCGAGGAGACAGACTCAATTCCAACAAAAGGCGAGCCTTGATTTCTGGCTGATATACGTGGAACATAAATGAAAGCGCAAACAAACTAGAGCACAACAAGACTGAGGAACTCTGACTTCACAAAGAAAACTATGAATCGACTATGGCAGGCTACCTGACGCAGATTGAACGAAAACACACAGACTAAATACACACATGAGTTGATCAGGGGAAGTGGAAGCACATGGGGACACAGCTGATACAAATGAACATTGTGACACCACAGGGAAAGTGAACTAAAACAATAAACGAAGAACACGAAACCTCTTCAAAATAAAACAGGAAACATAACAGGACACAGACATGACACAAGCATGATAACATAGGGAACGTGAAACATGACAGACTAACACACGCAGATACAACATGACGAACCAGTAAGATAGACTTAAACACAGGCATATGTGAAGTAAGACACTGACGACAAGGCCATATAGCACACAGAAAAAGACTCATAAATAAACTTAACATTCAATGTAACATAAAAAATCACCAGTACCAAATACACACAAAATGCTGGGTCACAGAGCCAGCCCCTGACAGAGCACAGGTCAATCACAGACATATGCAATAGTCAGAAACACAAGACTTTCCTTCTCCACATTTACTACTCTCAGAACATCTGAGCAATAAGCAGTGTGAACTTCTTGCATGGTTTACAGTGGTGCATTTTAGTTTGCTTGTTTTTTTTTCCAGCATTAAAAGAAACTAAAGAAAGGAAAGAGTAATAGCTTTGAGACACGCTTTGTTTGATTCTGTTTAGCTTATATTCATACTCCTGTTTCCAAAAATATTTAGTTGCAGTTTCTAGTTAGAACACGTTGCCGGTAACAATCAAAAAAGAAAAGCAGATTTCAAGTGACAAGTCAGACTAAAAAGGAATAGATCTGCATACTGAAGAACGTGAGCCTGAGTCCATAGTTAAAAACATTCTGTGGCAGACTGCCCATCTGGAGCACTGGGACATTTGCCAGTGGCCAGAGGGTCATTTTAGCCTGACAAGAACAGCCAGCTAGAGCAGTGATAAAATAACAAGCAGGGATGAGCTGGTAGACATCTCAAAATTCACGCATCAGTTGTCATCCTCTTGCTTGTGCAGTGAAAACACTCTCTCCTCCCACCCGAATGTAATTTTATTCATCAAAAAAGGTGCAATAATGAAGGCTAAAGATAAATTTGATGGATAACATTATTCTTACTTTTAGTAGCTCCATGGTTTAGCATTTTCACATTAACTTAAGATGTGAAAGATCACAATTTTGAGGAGACATAAATCCCTTTGAGGTTGCTTCAGGAATGGCATCCAGTATAAAAATCTGCCAACTCAAATATGCAGAGCTTTCTGAATAAGGGAGTAGCTGAAAAGACCTTTTTTTCATTATTCACATTCCACCACAACCGGAAAGCTTTCCGAATAAGTTTACAAATTAGACCCAGAGCAACAAACAATAGGGGGATTAAAATAAAATCCGTGTCTTCACATGCATTTGTGAAAACAATTGTGTGCCAGTCAGATTACAGCTAGAGTGCATGCAGCTGATGAAATGCAGTCGGCAAATAGTGCCTCTGTGTTCCAGGGACATTCTCTCCTGGCACATTAAGCTCTTTCCAGCTCCATCACAGTGCATGAGAAATTACTGTGATACACACTCCAGTGGTACCATTATCACTTAACAAAATTGAGGCAGCTTTGACGGATCAGATATTTAGTGACATTACCTACAGTAAATATAAATTTCACACGGGTGTCACAATATTTGTTTTGAGCACATTTGGGCTCTGATAGTTTTCAGTGAGAGGAGACGGGGCCACCGCATGCTGAGTGGTTTCAGAACGAAGCAATCAACACCTGTGATTGATGTCCTCGGTGTGATCGCAACTCGCAGAGCTATCTGTGCCTGATTCATAAGGGCGTCTTGGATGAGGCAGTTTCTTCAGTGGCTGCTGGTAATAGATCAGAAGTGGTGGAGTTGTAAAGAATCGGGAACAAAAGAGCACATATTGACGTAGCAATAATTCACCATCTCCAGCGTGGTGTAATTATCATCTGTGTTTATTATTGACAAAGAAGGTTACAAAATACAAAACAAGCCATCAAACAGCTAAAGAAGAGAAAAGCCACCTGCAGAAAGAAAAGTGCACAAAAACCCCCCCACACTGCATCAGATGGAAACTCATCAGGTAGCACTTCACAAAAGCCTGAGTTCATGCTGCAGACAGTCCACCGTGCAGAACACAAAATCTCCATCGCAGCCGTTCGTCAAAGAAATGAAATATGTTTCAACCGAGAACAAAGGAAGAAATTGAAACTTGCAGAAATAAGAGGTACTTTACGCTACGACTACTACAAACCACTGTCTTTTTCTTCCCCTTTGGAGTTCAGCCCCCACCCGCTGTTGTGAAATGATAGCAAACACACTGATGGAACAATAGATCAAAATGAGCTATTATTTTAAAAAAAAAAACCCAAAATAAATTCCATTTTGCTGGCACACATTTGAAAACACAATACCAATTGAATTTCACATTGCACTGCACAATCAATTTCAAGCAACTTCACAATATTGACAGAAAAAAGCCTTCAGATTAGCACGAAAAAGGCCCCTCTCACTGAGCTCCTTACTTATTTATCCCCTTGAGCCGTCTTCAGTTTACACACACTGTACACGTAGCTCAAAGAAACACTAGAAAATTCATCCTTTAATAGCGGGGTGTGAGCTATATACACAGTGTGGATTGCACCAGCTCAAGTATGGCACGTTGTTGCGATCTATTTACACCTTCCATCATTGCTCTGTTAGGTTTTGCTGAGTGGATAAATCCCATAAAAGTGCTGCAATCTGCAGTTTCAGTGAATTACTGTCACGACTGTTACCGGACCCTTTAACAAACAGCCTCACTTTCTGCACATCAGAGCTACACATTCTTCTCTTCTCATTATGATACACCGGCCACTCACCCCCCCCACGGGCTCTGATTCCACAGCAGTCAAAGTCACAGTAGCCAACAGAAGACTTTAGTGTTTGTCACTGTTTAGTTTAAAATCCACAGAGAAATTGTTAGACATCAGAGGATGTTAAATAGAGAAAGCAAGTTAAAGTTGTTCTCATATTTGGACCTATTTTTAAAAGGTCACATAATTCCACATCTGTGTTTTCCCTGTAGTGCTGTAGCAAGACTAAAATGTCATGTCGTGCATTGGATTTATTTGAAATACAGGGCTTCTAGTGGTACATTAGCAAAGGAAAAAGCGTTTTGCTTTTGTGTATGGTAGGGTTGGTAAAACGATATCCTAGGGGGCTGTGTAATGCAAAAAAATATAAATATTTATCATGACAGAACATTTCATTGACTGGGAAATGAGAGCCTTTGATGCACAGGTGATACGTTCTTTGCAGTCCAAGCACAGAAACAAAACAAAAGTCTAATATTGTACAGAACACTCAAAAATGTAAACATAAAGTAAAATGTTACTTTACAGCAAAAGCACTTAGTTACATTACAGATAAACTTTACATGTAAAATGCGTGATGATAAATAAAATGAAAAACTTGAACCCAGGAATCCGCTGGGACACGTCTAAATGAACCACATTTATAGGTTCACTGTAAACTCCTGATCACCTGTGGTAGCATCTAGTTGTTCACCCCATTAAAATAATTTATCTTTATTTTTCTTTTAGTTTTTCACCAGCGTGTTGCTATTTCAACTTTAGTCCCGTGTGACTGCATGTCAAGGTAGAGGGTGCACATCCTCCTAGTCTACTCATGAATGTTGCCTTGTCCTGTGAGTAAGATTAACAAAAGGAATAATATGACATGGGCACCTGCTCCATGCTAACACATACCTGGCCAGAGAATGAAATTCTATCAAAATGCCATTAGACTGACAGAAAGTCATCAACTGTCGATGTAAATGAATACTGCTACGATTAGTTGTCCGTGTGCAATGTGGTATAATCAATGACCTACTTCCGGTGAAAAAAAGTAATCGTCTGACTGTAACTAACCACTTCAGGTCAAAGGAAACAAAGAACTCCATTTCCAGAACAGGTAGAAGGAGCTGGGCAGAGTCAAGCGAATAGAAAGTGATCGCTCAACAGTCACATCGGCCATATTTATGGAGAACAGTTATACAAAAACAAGGTCTTACTGCACAGCCAGGTCCTAGGTTTGAATCCACTGTATGTTCTCGCTGTGCATGCGTGGAGTCCCTGTGGGTACTCTGGCTTCCCCTTAAGGACGTGTGTTGTGCTAACAGGTGATTCTAAATTGCTCATAGGTGTGAATGTGAGCGTGGATGGTGGTCTGTCACCATGGGATTGCTTTGCAAGAGACTTCCGACCTGCCCAGGGTGCACCCTGCCTTTCACCCTATGATAGCTGGGATAGGCGCCAGCTGCCTGCAACCCTGAATTGAACAAGCAGTTAAGAAAATGAAATAAAAATGAGTGAACGTCCATTTTAGGTATATACTTCTGTCTGAAGCTGACTATTTAAGTATTGTTTGATAATGAGGGAATGGACTAGCGATTAAGCGGTGTTTCAGGCACACTCTGGAGTTACTCCTTTTTATGTTCACTTGCAGTGAAAATGTTTCTGATCAGCTGGCAAATTGAATTTAAATATGAAATGTTTGACCAAATGGGGACTCCCGGGGGAATATCTGATCTGCTCAACGTCCACTTTGTTCACCAGCAGCATTTGCTAAATCTGTCTGTCTGCTGTTTCGTACTGAGCGGGCAGTATGGAGCGAGAGCTGTTTGTTGAAAACAGCTGCCTGCTGTGGCTGAGAGTGGCACTATCAGACTAATGGGAACAAACAAAGAGTTAAGCTAGACAGCTAAATCATTTTAAACTTGCTGTAAAGGTCCCTAATGGCAAGGCTATTATCACAAAGACCTATGATATCCACTAATGAAATTTCCTTTTGAGTGTGACTACTACTTTAATGTCTGATTCAACAGTCTTGTTTTGTTTAGTGAGAGAAAGATGAGATGAGAAGGCACCCTACTTCAGACAACTCTGTCATATAGCTATACAATAAATTATAACAAATCAGTGCCATGCAAGTTTATACTGTAAAGCTTATGGTAAAGTTTATAGAAAAGGTGATTTTGTATTAGATCATAGGGCTGAGGAGCATCACTTTCTGCATTAATAATTAAGACTTCCTATTTTTTGAGATTTTCTCTGCAGAAACTACTGTGTTTCAGGTCACCTTTTCTTCTTGCATTTCACACAAAAATGCAAGAAAGCCTACAGCACGGGGCAACTCATCCCATTGCATCCTATTTGTCTTCTGGCAAATGTTGTTGTCAAATAAAACAAACATTTACAAGAGGAAAAAATCTGGAGAAATAAAGCTGGAACCTGTATACTCAATACATGTCAGAATCAATACTGGAGCTGTCAGAATTTCTGATACCACCTTCAGGTGGAAACGTTGTTTCTAGTCAGGCCTTGACATCCCTGCTCGACGGAGAAGGCTTTTCATACGCAATTTTTTTGGCACTTGGCAGGATGCTGGCAGGTAGGTACGGAGCAGACGGTGTGTGGAGCTCATCCATAACTGTGGTGAAGTGGTCAGGACTTTCCCCGTTAGACGTTTCCTTGATGACACTGTAGGTGAGGGCCACGCTGTAGGAAGCGGGCTTCTCCATGCGCTGAGGCCCACAGTGACACAATTTCTTAAAAGCGGCACGGAACTTCTGAGACATGGCGTTGTAGATGATGGGGTTGATGGCGCTGTTTAGGTAGATGCAGAGACGGCAGAAGAGCAGGAACCAGGTGTCCAGGTAGGGCTTGTCCAGGAAAGAGTTGACCACCACCAAGGTACGGTAGGGCATCCAAAGTAAGGCGAACAGGATCACCACCACAGCGAGCATCTTTGTCACCTGGAAAAAAAAATGTGTTAGAGAAGCTTTTTTTTTTTTTTATTTAACTTTTATTTATACAGTAGTCTCATTGAGACTCATTTACAAGAGAGACCTGTTTCAGACAGCATAATAAAAAGTTACAAAATGAAATCAGATTTGTTTAATTTCATTTTTTTAAATGCTCATTAGGTGGAAATGAACCCCAACACATTGTACTACTGCACAGGGCTGTTCAACAACAATTTAACTTGTCATAGGTCCAAACTCTGCTTTTTACCCAGTAAGCTATGAGCCAGCATGCACAAACCAACACCCTAACATGGACCCACATTGTCTTTACATGCAGCTATACCTTCCCCACAGTTAAACATCTTTCGTCCTCATGTGGTCTATGAAATTTCACCCCTAACTTTTTTTTTTGCTACATTAAATTCAATTTATTTAATGTATGCAACTCTGTAGTTCATCTACAAATTTGTTCTCAGTGTTGTCAGCCTATCAACATTCCTATTATACAGCTACAGAACATCAAACACTTCTGCTTCTCATTGAAGACATTCAGTTGGTGAAACATGGAACGGCTTTTCCTGTGAAACAGCCCATTTGTTTCAGATGTCAGAGCACAGCACAATGTGTCAAAAATACCTCCACACAAAACAACAACAACAACAAAATAATTCCGTACTAGTGACCACAGATGTCACCAACTGACCAGAAAATCTAAGTTTTTAAAAAAAAATTATTTCAGGGTGCATGTGAAGGCACTGGAACAATTTTAAAATTGGTGCCATTGTCAAATTGAATAGGCAAACTGTAAAATTCAAAAGAAAAGAAAATCCTGAGGCGGGGACCAGCAGTTTACCTCCTGACCTTATGAACCTTTGTTCTCCTGCCTTTAAGCCACCTCCACCCAGCCAGTGTGGATTATTTAATCTCTTTACATTGGGTACAGCCTGAAATGGCAAACAAAAAGCTTAAAGTGTGCTTTCATGGCACAAAAAATGTCCTTAAAAACAGCACACCATGATTTAAAAAGTCATGACAAAACTTCTGACCAGGGTTCAAAGATTTAAAACTGCAGGGAAGCATATACAGGTGCTGGTCATGTAATTACAATATCATCAAAAAGTTGATTTATTTCAATAATTCCATTCAAAAAGTGAAACACACTCTAATCAGCTAATTAACTCAAAACACCTGCAAAGGCCTTTAAATGGTCTCTCGGTCTAGTTCTATAGGCTACACAATCATGGGGAAGACTGCTGACTTGACAGTTGTCCAAAAGACGCCTATTGACACCCTGCATAAGGAGGGCAAGACACAAAAGGTCATTGCAAAAGAGGCTGGCTGTTCACAGAGCTCTGTGTCCCAGCACATTAATAGAGAGGCAAAGGGAAGAAAAAGATGTGGTTGAAAAAAGTGTACAAGCAATTCAATAGTTGTCAGTTATAATCATCAAAATTAAAAGAAATAATCACTTGAAATATATCAGTCTGTGTGGAATGAATGTATACATTATACAAGTTTCACTTTTTGAATGGAATTAGTGAAATAAATCAATTTTTTGATGATATTCTAATTATATGACCAGCACCTGTATGGGGTCACAATATTGAGCTCAGAAGAGGAAAGCTGTCCCAAACTAAATTTCAAAATACCGTATTTAAAAAAAAAAAAAAAATTTTAAATGTAAATTTGTCAAGATCATTTATTTGCATCAGTATCAGCCGATAACAGCTAATCTCTGTGTCAGCCCACATCAGCGGCTGGTTAAGCTGATACGCTTCTGTGTTTCCAACTTGCAAATTTCATATACAACGTGACCCACCTCCAGCTCAACTCCTCATTTTTATGCTGTGTCTGACTTCATCAATGTCATACCATTGATGCCTGCTCTGATCTGTATTCTTAGGGGTCATGCTGCACCTCTCAGGCCCAACCTTGTCACGCATGCAAATCCAAAGGCAGGAAGGTGTTGGCGCTGAGCCATACTGTCAAACATGAATTACTGTGGACAGTAATAAGAGTTTTCTTTGACCATAGTAGTTATCAACAACATTTGAATGTCAGGGCTGAGTAAATGTGTCCAAGTTACCAAGTAGGTGTTTTCTTTGAGTTTTTCCAGGTTGGTGATTCGAAATTCTGAGTCCCTATCAAATACAGAACACTGCGTTTGTCTTCAGACCTTTGTGCTCAACTTTGATAATGTGGAACCAGCAAACCAAGACATTGTCACAACCTTTGGAGATTTTCATGAAAAGGATGCCAAAAATGGTCTAACTTATAATACGGTGTGCAATAGTACCGGAAAATCACCTGCTCCAAGCCAAAAACTCTTCTTCGTTCACCTCTTTTCACTCTTTATCTGTTTACACACCACTCTGCATTTAATCGTTAGTTAGTATTAATCTCTGGCTCTCTTCCACAGTACGTCTTTTGTCCTGTCTCCCTCCCCTGAACCCCAACCGGTCACAGCAAATGACTGCCCATCCCTGAGTCTGGTTCTGCCAGGGGTTTCTTCCTGTTAAAAGAGAGTTTTTCCTTCCCACTGTTGCCAAGTGCTTACCCATAGGGGGTCAAGCTTTATTCGTCACATACACAATCCAACATGCAGTGAAATGTTTTGTGTCCAAGCTGCAGACGTAGCCGCACCATTCCAGGGCTTGGTTTTTAGCATGGGGGGTCTAGCCAGGACCCTTATTGGATATTGGGTGGGAATCAAACTTGCGACTCCCGCTCCAATGGTGTGTAGTCTTACCACTACACTATTCAGCTGCTAGTCATTGGGTTATTCGTTTTTTGGGGTTTTCTCACTATTATTGGAACGTCTAAAGGACCTTGAGGTGACTGTTGCTGTGATCTGTTGCTATATAAATTAAATTAAATTGAACTGAGTTGAACTGAAAAACTTGAAATTTGAACCTCTGTTCTTGTTACAGTCTCCTTTAAAGATCCCAGTCAAGTTTTATTTCACATTTAAACCTGACAAATTAAACAGTATAAATTGCTATAACTTTTCCCGGTGTGTTTTTTGTGCTTTTTTTTTTACACTTCGAGTCTGCTTTCATAAGCTACATTTAGAGACCTATCTATGGCAAGAGAGACCCATCCATTCATTTGCTTTTGCTTATCCGATTCAGGTTAAAGTTAAAGTTTTTTTCCCTCTTTACTTTTGTCTTCATCTTGTTTTGTGTTTTATTTTCAATCGTTTCTTAGCATCAAGAGTTGTGAGATCAGTTTGTGCACATGTGACAGATTTCAAAGATTTTAGCCTCGCCTCAGTCGTCAGAAAGACTTTTCACTGATTAATGATTGCACTTGTATACTAGGGTTATAATTTGAGTTGAGAACTTTGTTGATCTTAAAAGCTGTGAAAATGCCAGCAGGTTTGTTCGAACATTGCCACAAATAACATGGCTACAAACACACCGAGGCGTGGATTGACCTTTTTACTGCTGCAGTGGGGTCTTGTCAATTATTTATCTGGAAAGTGTTTTAGGGTGGAGTCACTCACATTGTACAAAAATTGCCCGAATTAGCAGCACACACCAGATGGGTGTACTGTGAAGCAAGCTTAATAGGTTTACATGTACTGTGTGTTCCTATGTCACTCATGGATAATGTCGTCAGAAGAAACAATAGTGAAAATGTGTCCTTTTTACAGAACTCGGGTGTGCTACATAAGCAACCTTAATGACACTGAAAACTTTAGGCTGAAGACTTTAGGCTCAACTCATTTATCTGGCTTCATAGTACACCCCTCAGGGACTGGATCGTTTTTACCGTGCTTTTAACATGGGGAAAAAGGAAAAGGTATCTACTACTGATCAGCTTGTTGCTCAGTTGGTGCATCACTTAATCAATGCAATATTGACGCTACACATCAGTGGCTCACACCAAACTATCCAGTTAAAAAAATGAAAAGATTTGATGAGATAAAAATCTTCCCAACTTGAAAGTCTTTCGTCAACATTAGTGACCTATTTCAACACCTATTTGAGGTTTATATAATTTATTAAGTAACTGGATCAAATCGTTAATCACAACTTAACAAAGCTTAGATTTAATAATTTAATTGCCGGGTGAAAATCTTGATGTTTAAACGTGCGTGTAATCAAATCGTATCCATATTCATGTCGTGTTCTCTCGGCTGCAGTGAGGTGAGTCTAATTGACTTGGATAGGGGCAGAGCAAGTGTCATCAGCGAGTGGAGTGCCTAATCTTAGCTGCTGTTGACATTTAGGTAACTCATTAAGGTATGTGGTAAAAGGGAGGGGTTGTTGGTTGTGTCTGTGGTAAGTTGTGAATGCTGATGATAACAAGAAAATGTGGCTGTACTTTTGCAATAATGTGTTAGAATGAAAACCCCACTGATGGAGAAAATGCCTAAAAGTCTATTTGAGTTAGGGTTAAGTGATCTGACTACCCAGCAGAGCATGGAGCTCCCTCAGGGTTACCACACCCCCTTGTCATTCCAGGAAGGCTTCTTCCCCTGATCTGATAAACAAACATCTCTCCCTGCAGCCTACCTAGGTGTCTGGCATGGTGTCTCTACCTTTAGAGGACTCAGTTTTATTAATAAAACTCTTTTTTAAATGTTAAAAAGAAAAATCAAAACCGAAGATGGATGGTGAAATTGTTTTACACCGTTTAGCTGTACTGCATGCAGTAGTGTGTTTAACAAAAGACATAAAATAATCCATTTTTTAGCCTATATTTAAGATGGACTATCTCAAAAATTCTGCTTCTTCTTCAGTCCTAAACTATAGAATCTCCAATGTTCCACAAATAAAGAAATAAAGAAAGAAAGAAAGGGGGGGAAATGAACTCTAGCTGGTGTTAAACTCCACCAGGCTCAGTCACAGGGTCCTACCAGTACTTTAGGGACTGAAGCTTAATGGAAAATTTCCAGAAACAAAATAATATTAACAGAAGCTGCATTTAGGTGTATGAATTTGTCCTAAACCCCTCGATAAATCCCCTTACTAAGACTAGGCCCTCTCTGTTGTGCCAGAGGTACAGTATAGTTGAGACATTTGCACGGTCTGCTTGGGTTCGAGTGAAAATTCGTCAGGAGAGGGTGAGGTCTGCAGACGTGTCTGAAACGCAACAATCCACCAACTACTCATGCACCGTGACTGCAGACACGTGTGCCTGCAATGTCGGCCTGAAATACAACCATTAAGAATGTAGCCCCGCCTCTGATATGGGTGCAGCATTGATGGAATTGCAGTTGAAGATTTTTGAGATTTTTTTGTTTTTTTGCTGGAGTTTTTAAATTCTTACCCCCTCACACGGAGATAAGGATGAGAAGACATGCTATATTCTAATTTCTCTCAAATGTCTGTAATCCACGGAGCCCAGATCCATTTGATCTCACAGCTGCAGAGCCAGTTTTATTGTGGTTATACTTTTTTCAGCTTTCACTAAAGAAACGGCTTTAAAAACAAAACAACTTTTTTAAAGAAACGCTCATAAGCCAAGGAACCAAGTTTGAGTGTTCTCATTCTGTTTCATGCGGTACAAAATCTCCCAAATCCCAAACAGACCAGTCTGTATTTTTCTTCTGCGTCACCCTAAACTTAGACCAGCATAACTGAACGCAGGGCTACATTTCATTGTCAGAGTATCGTTCTGGATTAAAAAGAAGAAGAAGAAGAAGAAAAAGAAAAGCAGAGAAGCAGGATAAATCTGCAGGAAATGAAACACTTAACTTGTTTTTAATTGGAAAGAAATACAGCCCCTCCACAACCCAACTCACGCAGAAAAGTGCTACAGGGATGATGGTGATGATAATGAACTACCTGTCTGCGGGAGGCAGCCGTGGTGCTGCTGGAGGAGCTGGTGCTAATCATCCTCCCTCCCTGAGTCGTCTCCTTCTTCCACTTCTTGGTGCTGTCCTTGGGATACGAAGGCAGTGGATTGATGAAAAGTATCCTGGCGATCAGTCCGTACAGAACCGTGGCCAGCATGAGAGGGAGCACGTAGAACACCGTGAAATCCGTGAAGTAGATGGGCAGGTAGTGACTCCTGGACACCTTGTAGGCGCAGGTGAGCAGCACCACGTTGTCGTAGATCAACTTTTTAGTGTCTGACAGAAAGAGCCACATGATGCAGTAAACAGAGGTGAGCGCCCACACCAGCATGATGATTTTCTTAGCCCTGGATAGAGTGCACAAGAATTGCGCTTTAATGGGGTGGCAGATGGCGATGTAACGCTCCACTGTGAAGGCGGTTATGGAGCAGGAGGACGCGTTTATCCCCAGGTACTGGAAATAAGTGATGCCCAAGCAGCCCGCGTAGCCGTACACCCACTGCCCGTGCAGGGCGTCGGTGATGTTGGGCAGCCCGGCGGCCGTCAGGACCATCAGGTCAGCCGCCGCCAGGCTCACAAGGTAACAGTTAGTGGGAGTCCGCATGTGTTTGGTGGTCAGGACTACCAGTATGACCATCACATTCCCCACGATCCCAACCCCACATATTAGGGACACCAAAAACACGCTAACCACCTTGTATTCAAATGAATAATCAGTCCACATTCCAAGGGTCTGATTGTCGTGCACCGACGTGTCATTCTCCACAGTCATGTTATCCATGGTGAGGTTTTTTATGACAAGAGGAGGCTGTCGCTCTTTTGAGTTCTAAGAAAATTACACCCAGCTTTCAGAAACATGCATTACACAGTGAAAAAATCTCTGCAGGGCCACAGCACGAACTGTATCCAGCCCCTTTCTATAAATCCTTTAAAAACTTAATTTCATTCGCACAGGATCCAGTCAAACTGTCTGTTCTTCTCAGCGAAATCCATTCCACTTTCTGATATCGAAAAGCCATCAAATCAAACTCCAGTGCGCTTTTCCATTCACACATCATAAAGAGGTTGTTGTCTGAAGTTTGCAGCCAGAGGAGAGGGGGTGTTGCAGGCAAGCTCCGCGCTTCGCTCTCGTCTCACCGCTCACACAGTCATGACTGGGAGCTTCCTGCAGAGCATCTCTGCTCCTTCCAGCCCAGTGAAGTCACAGGCTGACGCACTGGATCCACGAACTTTTTTTTTTTTTTTTTCAAACCAGGGACT
>VUQG01009361.1:43378-54828 GCA_015106755.1 Etia nguti | reverse complement strand
TTTATCACTCTCCAAACAATATTGACTGAACCAGCAGCAAAAGAAGATCCAAACTACGCTTCACATTTTGCTTCACATAAACATCGTCATGAATTTCCTCTTACTTTTGCTGTTTTGCTTTTCTGCATTATGCGCTTACTTATTACCCACCAGTCTACGGTGTCGGCGGCTGTTTTTATTTTGTTTTTTTTACTTACTTCCGACAGGAAAGCCTAATTTCTGCTGTTCAATACTGAACAAATTTAAACTTTTTAAAATTATGCAAAATTGCAAAATGCTTAGCCAGAGGCTCATGTTTTTCTGTGTTTTATCCTTTGTTACTTTGACACAAAAGCATCTGCTGTGATGCTTACACCTTTGATAAAGTCTCACAGGTATCAGCTTTCTTTTTATAAATATAAAAATATGGATATGTACTGATAAGTGATCAGAATTATAATATTTCTGACTGTCTGAGGCAAAATTTCCCCAATTCAAATCGAATTGAATTGGATCGAATCGTGGATCGAATCGATTCGGGACCTTGTGAATCAGAATCGAATCGATTTTAGAAATCAGTGACGATACCCAGCCCTACTTGAAATACCTGGGGCTGACGAGCATAATGATACTCCTTCATCACATCCAGAGAGTAGAGATCTGGAATAGGCTGGAAGGGGTTAAGAGCCACCAAGGTGCAGCCAGCATGGGTGTAAAACAGCTTCATGCTGTACCTGGCCTGCAGGCATTTCAGCACTGCCAGGGAAAGAACAAATATCATCAGACATTAAGAGGGAAAATTTGCATTGTTACAAATGTTTACAGACGCACCAACACAATGTTTTAAAAAGAATAATCTGTACTATAATGTGGTTTCCTCGAGTTTTTTTTTTATCTATAAAATAGATCAGTATGGCTACACTTTTATATCAAAACTTGCTTAAATAAAAAGAATGAAAATGTAGGTAAAGGTGTAATGAAAAGGCTAAAGGTATAACACTACATCAGCAGTCATTCACACATTAACATTTTATCAACTGTGCAGATTTTATCTTGATGTGGACAAATAATACACTACCAGCACTGCAGATCAAGATTAAGGTGCCATACAGTGGAAAACACTGCCCAAACTCAAGTTTAGTTAAGTTATTTTAATAGGTCAACCACCAGGCACAAGCATGCCCCATTAATTCATTGTATTTACATTATCAAGTGTTTTGAAAGATAGGGACATTAGAGCCCCTGGATACCTGTCGCTGGGGTCACTGGGTTGACTTTGGTGAGGTCATCATAAGTGTGAAGTTGGTCTTCATCAATGAGGAAGGCCTGAATTTCTCCCTCCAGTGAATCATTAAGAGACCGCTGAGGAGGATGGATTTTCTGGATTAATCCCTTCACCTGAGACAAAACACGAGACATGAGAAATATGAGAAAGCATACACTTGAATTATGCTTGAAGTATTACTTAACATCTCAGGTTAAGTAAATGCCAAAGGTATAAATAATGGTTAGTCATTTCCACGTGCAGAGTAAAGTGAAAGATATTTAAACAAAATAAGGGAAAACACTCATTTTATCTATGAATATGGTTCAATTTTAGAGAACTAAAGGAAGCTAGAGATATTAAATGTATTATTATTCTATTTAATCATACAATCACATCACCTTGACAAGTAGGCCTCCACTTTATCTTGCCATTAACTCAAGGCATGGGCCTGCAGGCTGCCTGACTGCTGTCAACAGTCTGAGGTGTGTACAGACAGGTTTAATCCAACAGCAGGTAGCCTACATCCCATCATTCTGCAAGGCTACTTTTAAACCACGTAAATAATGGCATTAATTTAATACCCATTACTACACGACTAATTCCCTGGGCACATTGACTCATAGCAGGTAGCCTACATAAAATCGCTGTTAGAGCAATGTTTGTCTTATTCAGCTAGTTAACCTATAAAATACAAGTACAAACATAACATATAGGAAGACAAAATGATTTTTCTAGTTTTCCATTACCTGTGAGAACCTCCAGACCTTGACTGTTGCGCTCATACCAAACTCCATTCAACAATTTGCCAATTTAGCGAATGGTGTTTATATACATTACATACTTGCAACCTGGCAACTACCTCCATGTAAAGCACTGTTTACAAATAACGAGCCACTGACCGGCCCAGGGCATCGCACTCTGAAATGTACTTAACACATTTAAAAATGGCACAAAACACGTCTATTTGACCATATCGAGTTAGGTTCCCCGGTGCTACCATACTTTTGTGTTATTAATGTCAACAACAAAAAAATGCGCAGCAATTCTTCTGTAAGTTTGGCCTTGTTAAATTGTCATACACTGCACGCACTGTTGTCATCACTTCATCATCATAAACGCTGCGTAACGGAAATGTTATTGAGTCTCAAGCATGTGTGCATTAATGAAATACTGCAAAGAGCGTCCAAATTCGATCTAACCAATCAAAAATTGAGGATAGGTACAGGCTAATTAATGTTATCCTGGTCAAGTTACGTTTATCATATTATTTAATTATCTAATTTAAAAAAACCAAAAAAGCAAATCTCTTAAACAGAAAAAACTGTGGGCAGGTCATACTCATGTCCCAACTCACCGTTGCTCCTCCATTTCTATATCCTTCTCTAACGTCACGTCGGTCGTCCGCAGAGCTCATTGATTGACCGTTACCCTCTTGTCTCTCATAAAAGTAAGCCGAAACACTACTTTAACAAAAAGCGTAGCTTTGTACTGATTACGTTGGTCTTTTATTCTAATTCTCAGACCTAAAATTCAATATTTCCATTACTGTAACAAATTCCTCAAGGACAACTTTCGGCTACCCTGCTGTCCCGCTTGTCTATCTGACCGCCTTGCTCCCGAACTCCCAAACCACGCATTTATTCCCGCCCTCTTCCTGTTGATTCACGGACCCAGATGTACCTGTGATCCAGCACCGGCTGGGATTTCTATGAGGAACATGTTCTCTAAAATTGGGATATTTTTTGACCTAGCAAGATTTACTTTTTAATGACCAGCTAATTAGATTTTATAACTGTTATAATAGTTTTCTTGTTACGTGCTCCAATATGCTTCCACAATAAGGGTCCAATAAATTACTTCTTTGCTGTCGATGATGTTAAGCCTCTTTAGTGGTGAAATCTAAAATCTAACAAATAGTAAGTAAATACCTGTTTTCAGTCGTTTAACTCAACATGCACAAAAATATTTGCGCCGTTATCATTGGAAGTTGCCAGAAATCCGAGTTCCCCTGAATGCGTCAAGAGAACCAATACGGAAATAAGCGAAGGCGCTCTCTGTAGGTGCAGACATCATGGTTGGGTAAGTCTCTTGGCTTTCAGCAGTTGTAATTAGAAATGCTGTAAAACCGGTATATCTGTAAGCTATTTCCAGTCCCTAACAGACAAACCTTGGGTAAGTTCTTATAAACTGTAAATAATCTTTGTTGCGTGTAAAGGACGTAGAGCAGGCAAGAGAAATGAATTGATATCCCGCACTGAGTAAGCACTGGTGAAATTATGTTTGTAAGTTCAAATGTAAATTCATATCCAGCTGATGATCTACGTACATTGTGTTTCCCAGTACTTCGTTAAAAGCCAGTGTCTACTATTAAAGGCTGTTTCGCCTGTATGTCCGTGACGCCTCTGGACACGCTCGGCTTTGATTCAGAAAATCTATCCTTAGCAAAATCAACATGTGATGCTTTAATCTTCTACTGTCTGTGTTGCGTATTCAGATGATTTTACCAGTAATTTTCTTTCAGCTTCTAAAATAATGAATTCAAATGTGTGCAGGCCATGGCTCAGAGGGAACTGAAGGAGGCATTTGTCAGCAATCTCAATGGGACCAGCCTGGAGGAGGTGGCCCTGGGCTCGTTCCTCTCCCCAGTGTGTGTTGTCAACAGAGGGCTCTTTTTGATACTTTACTATCAAACCAAAGGGAACCTGCCACTACCACGCCCTCTGTTTTCTCACCTGCTTCTAGACCTCTGTGGTCTCATTGTGCCACTCGTCCTGTCGTGCACTATTCTGAGTAGCGTTCTTCACCAGGTCGCCGTGAGCCTGACCTTTTTTTCGGCTTGTGTGTTCTGCTACATCTGCCGTGGGTGCCCGAAGAACACTGTCAGCGCCTTCCTGCAGAGTCACGTTGAATTCAACCAGGTTCCCTTTGTGACTCTCTTCAGGGTGTTTGTAAATGTGAAAACAGCCATCAGCATTCTGGCCGTAGACTTCAGTGTCTTCCCAAGACGATATGCTAAAACGGAAACCTATGGCACAGGGGTTATGGACTTCGGAGTTGGAGCGTTTATCTTCGCAAATGCCCTGGTGTGCCCTGAAGCACGGAGGAGGAACATCTCAGGGTCCAAGATGAGTCACGTTGCAAAGCAGCTCCTGTCTGTCTGGCCCCTGGTTGCTCTTGGCATGGGGAGGCTAGTGAGTGTCAAAATGACCGGCTACCACGAGCACGTGACAGAATACGGCGTCCACTGGAATTTCTTCTTCACACTAGCCGTCGTCAGAGTTGTGGCCTCTGTGCTTTTAGTTGTTTTACCGACCAGCCTGTTGTGGGTCTTTGCCCTTCTGATCTGCGGATTTTATCAGTTCACTCTGGAGACTTCAGGGCTCAAAGCTTTTATCATCCACAACAGTGACAGAGAAAAAGACTTTCTGCACGCTAACAAAGAGGGCCTGTTCTCTATATTGGGCTATGTGGCCATCTACCTGACAGGAGTTCAGATTGGACTATATGTGACGCAGCCACGAGCCAACGTTGGAGAGTGGCTCAGAGCACTCGTTAGCCTCTTGTTGGGAAGTTTCGCCCTGTATGCTGCTTTGCACGCATGTCAGACCCTTGTGGAACCAGTGTCTCGCCGCTTGGCCAATTTCCCTTTCTGCCTCTGGAGTGTTGCGCAGTCCTTGTTTTTCCTGTCCTGCCTCGGTTTGGCTGATATCATTCTGTTGTTCTCTAAAAGATCATCCGGCTGTCACTTTGTACCTTCGTCATGGGATTTGTACAAAAAGCACTACGACGGTGACAAAAAGAGGGGTGAAATAGGGAGGCTGTGCCTCGTTCAAGCTGTCAGCAGGAATCAGCTGCTGTTTTTCTTGCTCGCCAATGTCATGACAGGATTGACCAACTCAGTTGTGGACACGATTAGTTGTAGCACTTTTTTGTCACTGTGTATTTTGCTGCTGTACATGTTCATAAATTGTTTTGTGATATATGTATTACATTTCTATGGAATTACAGTCAAATTCTGGTAATTCTGTGCACTGAAAAAGGATTTGTGTTATTTTAAAGGTTGTTTAAATGTCTGTCACTGCTGGAGTGACAGACATTGAAAGTCAGGACAATTGACATTTAAAAGATTACATACTGAAAATAATCCTATGCAGAATATGTTTATGCAGATACCTTTTTATATGTATATGGGATGTGTGAATAAATGAAGACATGAACTACGATGTTCAGTAAGCCTCAGTTATTTTGCATTTGTATGCATTTTTCTAAACATTAAATCTGTTGCTGCTAAATTCTGCATTCCACTCGCAGTGAGTGACATTAAACTGAAGGTGAAGAAGGACTTTGCCTAAATATGTATGGGCATAATTATAACATTCAGGTTATAAACAAAAAAGGTTATTAGTAATGTAGTGCAGTAGTCCCCAACCCCTGGGCCACGGACCGGTACCACGCTGCGAGAGTTAAGGCTCGGGTGTGAAATTTATGGTTTTCAGGGTTTTTATCGGTTTTTATCGTTATTTCTTTATCGTTTTTATCGTTAACTCGGTTTCCCTGGGTCTTTTCCCGTGTGTTATGAATAAATCTTCTTTTTTTTTTTGGTACCAGTACTGGTTTTATTTTGTTGTATTTATCAGCGACGCCTTAAAGGCTGGTTCGTGAAAATATTGTTGGACATAAACCGCTCCGTGGGGCAAAAAAGGTTGGGGACCGCTGATGTAGTGGTTTAAACATTCGCTTAACAAGTAAAAGATTTCAAGTTCAATCCTGGGAATGGACAAAAAATCCCTTGAGGGTTGTGTCAGGAAGGGCATCTGGCATAAAAATCTGTCAAACCAAATATGCGGAGCTACCTGCTGTGATGACCCATACATATGGGAAATACAGGAGCAGCTAAAAGTAGTACCACAGCATAACTTCAGGTGCAGACTTTCTTCTTTAATTTCGAGGAACAGGATATCCGCAACAGACAAACATGGTGACTAATCGCAGTATCCTTTCCACGGAAAAGATGAAACACTTTACAACATCCAGCCATGACACCACTCGTCATCATTATCCAAGTCAACCATAAAGAGAAGACTTAATGAGAGAAAATAGAGTTCACCACAAGGTGCAAACTATTTATCAGGCATGAAATAGAAAGGTTCAACAGAAAATAATAGACAACTAAATGAAGAAGAAATTGCACTGTTTAGACACATAAAACTAAGATCAACATATGGTGGAATGATGGGAAGAAAAAAGTGTCGTGAAGGCTTGGAATATGACGTTGATCACAATCTGAAACATAAAGATGCAGCAGCAGCAGTAAAGGCATGGCAAAGCATCACTGAGGAAGACACCTTTGAATTATGTTCATAATTTGCAAACTTCAGACAGTCATTGCCTCCAAAGGACTCCTGATAAATTATTAAACTAATTATTTGTCACTATGTTGATTTGACCAGTTATTTTTTTTTCAGACCCTGCAAGAAGGGGGTTGTAAAGAAAAATGCTTTCATAAAATATTTTTATTTGGCCCCTTGAATAAAGCTCAACTGCATCACAGTTGAGCTAAAATTAGGGTCTAACCCTCAATGTAACATGCACCAATTAACCACCTGTTTCTGTTTCTCACAGTAATGTTCTACTCAAATCTCAGTGGTTATTCTAGTTTATACAATTAAATATGACAATAAAAGCTACGCTTTGTTTAATCATTTTAAAGTTATGCACTTTGTACGTTATCATCAGTCTATTCCCACCATCCTCAAACAAACATGAGCTATTTGGCTCTAGCAACATAAAACAGTTTATTCTAAAGAATCCAGTAAATGACAATGAATGAATTTATTTAAGTTTAGTTTTAAGTCTGAATTGCCACGAACTATAATATGATATACTATACTGTATGATATTCTAAGATTATGGTTTGTTTCAATCTGCACTTACAATGTGAACCTGAATCGACTTTTCCTGTCAACACAGCGCCCTCTGTAGGCCGCACGCTTTAAGACGTCAGCGCCTACGTGAGCAGGGCAAAGGTGAAATCAGTAATGAAGATTCCGCCACCGTAGCAGCTTCTCTTACTGTCGCAGTTGTTTATTTCTTTAAGGAGAACTTTCAGGAGAGGGTAAGTAAAAATCAATAGTTAGTTGTAGTCGTGCGCCGTTGTCTGCCAAGATAATAAAAATCAATCGTGTAAGTGTTGGTAAGAAAAACAGAAGAAAGTGTCGGACGCTAAGTAGCCAGTCACCCAGCTGAACTTTATATTAGCCGTATTCAAGCTTGCTAACGTTAGCTTTGTAGGGTTAGCGACGCTGACGATCAGCAAATGGATAAGTTAACCAAGTTTACGCGCATCGATAGAGCGTTGGGAAACTACAGCAACACTGTAACATATAAAGTATTTGTTAAGCTGTCATACACTCCGTTATGGGGAGAACATTGAGTCCTGAATACGCCGACTGGCTTCCTCACTTTCTAAAAGCGCTTTGGGAAATGAAATTAGCCAGCATGCTAATGATAACTTGCTACTCGCCGGTTACTGGTTTATCCTGCTCAGCGATAAAAATGCCAGCGCCAATAAACACGTCTTAATGACTGGAATTATTTTAGTCCAAACTCATGTAAATAGATAGAACGACATTAAACGCAATACAGCTCTCGTCATCTGTTGAAGCTCTCGTTTACCAGGTTGTTTTGCTAACTTAGCTGGATAAATCTAGGTCGGTACAAATCTGTATCCAAGTTTCTCTATCTGCATTTGTACCGTTACACATGTAGTTAAATTCAGCAAATGGCTGATAATTAGCACCCTTTGTACCAGGTGATTTGTCAGATAGCTTGATCGTGTTGTTGGCCGTTAGTAACCTGCACCAGATTAGCATTAGCTCGTTGTAGCCTGTGTTCAAATTGATCAGTGGGTTTGCTGTGTGTAACCTGCAGGTAAAACTGGAAGTCATGGCACGCCTAGTAGCAATCTGCAGGGAGGGGGAAGAGGAATACCCATTTCTGGCAAGACAGATCCCCCTGTATATCGATGAAACACTCACGGTGAGAAAGCTGTTTTGTTTTTTGGTATAGCCACAGTTTAAAAAAAAATAAAAATGTTAATGAAGCTAGCATGTGACTGCTGTACCGTTAAAGTGTCAAAGCAAAGAGGCAATCCTGCCTGTGATTGTGCTCATTTGATATACATTAAAATGTAACACAGGAATATGGTTAACCCTGACAGTTACCTCATGTCTCTCATCAGATGGTGATGGAGTTTTCTGACAGTGTAATGGATGTTGACAGTCACGAAATAAACACCTCACACTTGAAACAGTTTTCTGAGGTGAGTTTTGTTCTACCCCTTTCTTCTAAAATAAAAAAAAAAAAATTGCTATTACCTACACAAGAGGTAGCTTGTCCTCTGTGACTTGCTAACAGTGGTGATTCTTTGGCTCACAGTATCACTCCAAGTTGAAGCAGCAGGACTTGAATATTGCCCTGATGGTGGCATCCAGAGAGGTGTACAGTGCACTAGCTCAGCTGGTGCCATGCGTGGGCTGCAGACGAAGTGTGGAGCGTCTCTTCTCACATCTAGTGGAATCGGGAAACCCAGCCCTGGAGCCCCTCACCGTGAAACCCACAGGCATGCTCTCTGTCACCAAGACATGTCTGGCAGATGTGAAGAAACTCTACACGCTCTTCTACGTCCACGGGTAAGCTGGAGAGAAAAATATAGGGCTTTATGACAGGTCAGAGTGTTAATCAATATAAATTTTTAACTCTTATATGTACACGCAAGACTTTCAGGTTTCTAACAAGCAGTGACAATAGCTACTGCCACTTTTCCAGTTTAGTGTCAGAGATGATAGTAATGTACTTACACTAATGCTTTCTTTAAAGTCTTTATAATTTATTTTTTTTTTAAACAGGGCTAAATTGAATGACATGATTGACGCTATTCCAAAAAGTAAAAAGAACAAACGCTGCCAGTTACACTCCTTAGACACACACAAGCCGAAAC
Organism: Etia nguti; assembly: GCA_015106755.1. Taxonomy (NCBI): domain Eukaryota; kingdom Metazoa; phylum Chordata; class Actinopteri; order Cichliformes; family Cichlidae; genus Etia; species Etia nguti. The sequence goes on along the minus strand of VUQG01009361.1, from coordinate 45,583 downwards.
CTCTGGGGTGAGTAATGCTCCTACTTTTATCTCTGTGCTCATTAACATGTTCTTTCAGATGTTGTTTTTCACAAAGTGAAAGAATTAAGAGAATTGTGACGGAAGACAAGACACGGTTTTCATCTGTGTTAACATGATCAGTTATTCTGATCCACTAATATGGCCCCTGTACACATTAGGGATGGGAATTGATAAGAATTTTACAATTCCCATTCCATTATCGATATCAATTATTGATTCGTTCCTTGTCGATTCTCTTATTGAGTCTCATTGGGTTCTCTTTGGCTCCGTTTTGAGAGTAAATACCATTGATAAGCAGCAACATTCATGCGAATTAATTGAATGCTGTGGGTCAAATGTTTGTCCATGTTTGTTGAGGTCTTTATGCTGTTTGTTGTGATCGGTGTTGGAGTCGCACAGTGCAAGAGTAAAAAAGAGGGGGTTCTGTAGCAATGAGGTGAGGTGAGAAAGTACACTGTTTTGTTTTTTATGTGCTGTATGCAAAACCTTCAGCACTGTTTACCCACTAACATGATGCACATTTTCACAGGCTTATGTTTGCCTCTGCAGACTCAAGTCACTATTCCACATATTACGCAGAACACTTCTCTTAAAAGTAATGCAGTTACTAGCTTAGCGTTAGCATGCAGTCTGTGCAGATGCTTGCAAAGAACCGAAGTTGTGTTAACAGCATAATGTGGTTCTTTCTGTCCTGGATGCAGTTTTCCACTTTACAGTTTGTCTCATCCTTTTGTGCAAATAAAAAATGAAATGTTCATATCCACGTTCTAAACTTCGTTGCTGTTTTCCTCGTCTGACACACAAACTGAAATCAGCTGATTGTGGTGCTTCAGGTTTTATTAGTGACCCTAAACCTTTGCGTGACAGTATAAGTGTATATACATTGCATATACCGTTGCATATGTTGTGGCTCTGCTGAAAAAGGAAATTGATGAGTTCAGTGTTCTTTACCAGCAAACTAGTTAGCAACACTTCATGTTACTGTGCTACTTGTGCTGCAAGTAGTGAAATGGAGTCAGAGCTGCTATTCTGGACATGCTACGTGATGCTTTTTCTGAATAAACCCAACACGTTCTTTTGAAGAAGAAAAATTTTTCATAAAGCAAATGTATGGCATTATTGATATATTTGTGGTAGACAAATATTCACCGTGTTATGTGTCAGTTGTGCTCTGCTAAGAAAAAAATATGCCTGTGAGAAAAGGGGGAAAAATAGTTTATTTCTTTTTCTTTACAACAATCATATAATTGGTAAAACACTTATAACAGAATTGTGAATGAGAACTTTTTTTTTTTTTTTAGCCATGCTCTACAACATTCATGCATTTAAGATATTTACACTCAGTCTTTTAGATCAAAGTGTTTACAACTCCTGTTTACACCCATATCTTGCGTTGTGTTGTGTTGGTATTGAAGAGCTTGAAGGTGGTCGTTAAGTTAGGTTGTAGAAAACAAAACAACCTAACTTATCCCAATCCCTCTAAAGCTGATAATGATGCTATTATGTGAGTTAAGGTATTAGCATGTCTGTCTGTAAGCCCCTCTGCTGGATACTCACGGCAGTATAGTATTTTTCATATTATGTATACTGGCAATAGAAATCAACATAGAGCATTTAGAATCTAAAGCGCTGGAGATTTCCCTTTTATGAAGCTCACTAAAAGAGAGTTAAAATAACTGGCCTCAGATATGACTCCTAATGGATGATGATGACACATGTCTGTGTCTGCTGTGTGTGTAAATATCCAAACTCTTATAACGTGTAATTTAAAATGACATGTCAGTATTGGATAGACTTTATCTGCACTGTTTCCAAAACATCCGTTTCTGCAGGTTTAGGAGCTGATAACTGTTCGCTGGAATGACATCGTTGTAATAATTGTATGTTACAGGGGAAGCTGGATGGATGTGTGGGAGCTGATGTCTCAGGAGTGCAGAGATGAAGTGGTGCTAATTGACAGTGCCTGTCTTCTTGAGACGCTGGAGACATACTTGCGTAAGCACAGGTAATCTTTAACTATCTTAACATTTATTTATAAAATTTTCTGTTTTTTCCATTGTTAAAAGGAAATTAATAGCGTGTTCCTTTTTTTTTTTTTTTTTTTTTTTTTTTTTTTTTTTTTTTTTTTTTTTTTTTTTTTTTTTTTTAAAAAAAATTTTTTTTTTTTTTTTTTTTTTTTTTTTT
>VUQG01009361.1:31759-43358 GCA_015106755.1 Etia nguti | reverse complement strand
AATACAAAAAAAAAGTATTTTTTTTTTTTAAATTTTTTTTAAATTTTTTTTTTTTTTTTTTTTTTTAAAAGAAATTTTTTTTTTTTTTTTTTTTTTTTTTTTTTTTTTTTTTTTGGTCTTTTTGGTCTTTTTGTCCTCAGGTTTTGCACAGACTGTAAGAATAAAGTGCTGAGGGCATATAACATCTTGGTTGGGGAGGTGGACTGCAATAAAGAGAAGGGGTACTGTGCTGCGCTGTATGAGGGACTGTGCTGTTGCCCCCACGAACGCCACATCCACGTCTGCTGTGAAACCGACTTTATCGCTCACCTCCTCGGCAGGGCAGAGCCCGAGTTCGCAGGAGGATACGAGTAAGTCATATTCAAATTCACTGTCATTTTGAATCATTTTCTACATTTTGATCATTTCTGATTTCAGTTGATTGTTATTTATTTACTTTTTCCTTAAGACGCAGAGAGAGACATGCAAAAACCATTGACATTGCACAAGAGGAAGTCCTGACCTGTCTGGGTATTCATCTCTATGAGCGGCTCCACAGAATCTGGCAGAAACTCCGAGCCGAGGAGCAGACCTGGCAGATTTTGTTCCATTTGGGAATTGATGCACTACGTAAAAGTTTTGAGGTACATATGGCTACGTGTTTATCAGATGATAAACACACTGTGGCTGTTGCAGCTCTGAGGTAATGTCCCTTTTTTACTACATGCATAGATGGCAGTGGAGAAGATGCAGGGCATCAGCCGGTTGGAGCAGTTTGTCGAGGAGCTGTCTGAGGAGGAGAGAGCCAAAGAGCTGAAGCAGGAGAAAAAGAGGCAAAAGCGAAAAAATCGACGCAAAAACAAGTGTGGATTTGATATATCTGAACAGGAGGGAGAGGACAAGGAGAAGAATCTTGATGAGGTAATCATGCTCTAATAATAATAATCCGGCTTTCCTTGCACCTTTTTTATTTATCTTTGTTGTCCTGCAGCTACATCTCTCTTTGCCTCACTCCCAGGGTTCTCTTGAGTCTGTGGAGAGCAGTTGCAAGGTCTGTGGTAGCCACGATGAGGAAGATGAAGCTGGCTGTGATGAGACCGTCGCCACCAATAGGAGCACTTCCTGTCGTTGCCCAGACAACACCAAACAAGGTAAAACAAATGCATACATACATCAGTCCTGTATTTTAGGGAGGGTTTTGCATAAGTAACACGGGTCTTAGGACAGTTCCAAGCTGGAAAACACAAATGTTCCCATCTGTTTCTCCAGATTTGTCAGCACACAGCAATGGAAGTGACTGCGGCTACTCCTCGAGTATGGAAGGCAGCGAAACGGGATCGCGAGAAGGCTCTGACGTCGCCTGCTCCGAGGGAATCTGCAACCACGACGAAGCAGGTCCGTTTTGAGAAGAACAAAGATTGTTTTAGGATTTAATTCCGATATATTTGCCTCACGGTTATTTATCTTCTGAAGGAGATGACCCAAACCTTCATCACTGTGCTGAAGACAAGGAGGAGGATGGAATAGACAGCTGTGTTGACTGCTGGCCACACTCTGAGGAAAACGCACAGTGCAAGAGTAAAAAGAAAAAAAGGAAGGGCAAGGGGTTCTGTAGCGATGAGGTGAGGCGAGAAAGCACACAGTTTTGTTTTGTTTTTTATATGCTGTATGCAAAATCTTCAGCACTGTTTACCCACTAACATGATGCACATTTTCACAGGCTCAGAAAGGTGAAGGTTTCATGTCAGATGGGAACACAACAGGCCACAGTCCACCTTCAACGCACACATGTCGAACCAAAGAAATCTTTTCCACCTTATGTGGCGATACATTTGCCAGTATTGCACTACGGTTACCGTGGACCGTACATCAGAAAAACCTCGGCCTTCACATGAGGCCTGCAGAGGCAAACATAAGTCTTGTAGAACTTCTGGTAAGTGAGAAATATGTTAACAGTAGAGATGTAGTAACTACTACACAGGACTGTCCTGAATACCATTTTTGAGCTTTGGAGACTGGATGGTAAAAACGTACAGTCAGACAGTATGCTGTGAGTAAATTACACACAACTGCTGCGCTACAGTCGCTCAGAGCAGCACAATCTCTCTCACCCAGTGCACAAACTCTGACTGCTGCTGCTCTCTCCACTCCGATCTACGGCAAGAGGCTCTGATGAATGATCTCCTAGGTGCAGATGCAAAGTTTGCAACACTAACGTGAACTGCAGATTTATTATGAGTGTTGTGAGTGAGGAGACTGTCAAGAAGATGAGCTTAGATGCTTTATATTCCTACAAAGATTATAGGCAGCCTGTATTTCAGGGGAGCTTCAGCCAGCGAGCTTGTATGATTTGTTGCTGCCTGACAAAATCATCACACATGCAAGTTAAAGTTAATGGATGTGTTCTGATTTGAGGTATATTTGCATGAGTTTAAAACGGAATACCGGCACAATAAACGATTATCAGTATGAATATAAAGTATTTAAGCACAGCCCAGTTAAAGCTCAGCTCACCTACTTTAAAAACTGGCTGGGAAGCTGGCTTGTTTTCTGCATTAAGCTACATATCAGGTTTTTAAAATTAGAATTAATATAATAATTCTGGACGGAGTCCTTCTTGAAGCATATCTTACCACTATGTCTGCAGCAGCCCCACATAGTTATTCTGGCATTTAAGCTCCTGCAAGAGATGCATAACTTTAATTTCCACAAGTCACCATGATGTAAAAGCTGCATGTATAGGACATAGTTTTTCCCCAAATAGTGGCTTATACTTGTACATCGAACACTTACAGTACCACTCATACGCGTACTTATAGCATTCATAGCATTACAGCTTTGTGTGTGGCTCACTACCACTGTCATGCAAATTCATCTTTATGGATATGATTAACTAAGAAAAATAAGTTCACTTACCTACATCTTGGATTACGGAGAGATACGTCTTCAACCACCCAGTTAAAAGGCTTTGTACGTTTCTCAGCTCTTGATTAGCTCTTTTGGTTACAGGAATGGGACAGCAAACATCTTTAGTTGCAGTCTGCCTACAGAAATTCAGGATTTGTTGACCAGCTTACGTCTCTGTTCTGGCTCTCATGTTCTCTATTCTGCTCGTGTTCCTAAAACAGGATGATTCAGAAGTGACTTCCGACGAAGAAAATTGTCTCACGCAGGATGAAATCCAGGCGTTTCTAGAAAGAAACCAGTCTTTCTACAACAACCGCCACCAGTACCGACAGCTCCTGAAAGAGAAATTCACCAACTACTGCCGTGCCACGGAGCGGAATAAGCCAGTCTGTGGAAAGTGGTTTGCCACAACTAGTGTCAACTAACTGACTGCACTAATAAATCTTCCTACTGGGGGAGAAAAAAAACACTCATGACCACTGCTGCAACGTTGTTAGAAAGATTTCTTGGAGTACCTTTTGTGTCTTGTTCAGTCACTTCTCCTTTATAGTAAATGTGATTCTTATCTTCTCTTTGTCATCTCTCTTTCTCTCTTTTGCACACCAACACACGTCTCATTCTTGGACACTTTCTTACCTGTAGCTCTCTTTGACCAAGCCTAGCTATTTGTTGTTGGTCTTTTGTGGGGAAAATCGGGGTAAGCACAGTGGAATCAATAATCAAGCTTTGCAAGCTGTGACGGTAATTTAGGAATCTTATTTTATGTTTGGTTTTGTTGGGGTCTTTTTTTCTTTCTTTTTTTCTACTTTGTTTCTCTTTGGTGACACTTCAGTGTAGTGACAAAAGTTGTACCTTTAAATGTGTACAGAAATTCTAAATATGAAATTTTACAGAGAATAAACATCCATTTATAAAAATGATTTGGGTGTGACATTAAAGCGCAATGTGCAGAATTTACTAAATAAAGATTATTTATTAATATGCAGTATACATTTTGTGTGGTGTGGTTTGTTTGGTTTTTGGTTTTTCTCGCATGGTTACCCTAACCGCGTGAGAGAGTTCAAGAATTAAAGTAAAAACTTTGATTTACAGGAAATGCATGAAAGCAACATTCCTCTGTTGTTGTTCTAGTAAGGCCCGGCAAGGGGCGGCATTTAACCACAAGAAAAGTATAGGCCCCAGGGCTGAAAAAGAAAGTGGGAGGTGATGTGAACCAAACATTTACTCACGCCTGGACTTTTCATATTTCGGCCAGAGGAGCGCGTGGATCCGGGTTTACGCGCACTGGCTACTGCTGTCCTGGATGCTTCCGACTGATACAAGAGCCTGAACCTGCTACAGCCCTAATTTTGAACCTATCGGACATAATAGCAGCAGTCCCAGCTGTAGGAGCTTGAACTAAGCAGGTAGAGGTGCAGCATAAGGGCGGCTGTTTTGTGTAGCTACAGTGCCGGTGGAGAGATGGAGCGGTGGAAAGGCAGAGTGGCCCTGGTGACCGGCGCCTCGGTGGGAATCGGAGCCGCTGTAGCCCGGGCACTGGTCCAGCAAGGCATGAGGGTTGTTGGCTGTGCCAGGAATGTCGACAAAATAGAGGTGGGTGATTTTAATGAAAAATATCAATTAATGTTGTGAAACACGTCGGTTCGACTCAAAGGAGAAGCTAGCTCTGTTTAAAGCAGCAACAAAGTAGCTACAGCTAGCTAACATCAATTTCAGCTAGAAACCTTTAGCCCGAGTGTCACAGCTAGTTAAATCGATATTATCTATTTGGTAAATTTAAAGACACGATTTTATAACCGATTGTGCCGAAATTAAAATTAAAAAGGTCAAACGGTCGTAAGAGGTGTAAATAATAGCTAAATTCCGACTAGCTAATGTTGCCAATTTTCCATATTACTGCTGGGACATTGTTGTACTTTGGACTTCCACTCAGAGAAAGTACCACCCATTAAATCAGACGCCAGTGATGCTCCTGTACCTGCACCCCCACCCACCCCATAGCCAGCCACACCCCTAATTCATTACGTTTTCTATTATTCGTTTCCCTTTCTCTTGGTTAATCTTCCCCAGCGAGGTCAGTCAGAAGCTTTATTGCACTTAAGTAAGAGATACTAGTTAACTGACTATAGACAGAGCCCACAACAACAAAAAGCACTGATTCAAAAACAAACCAAAAAACGACCCAGATTTTCTTCTTACAAAGCCAGAAATAGATTTTTTCCTATCTTATTAACCACCTGATACATTCAGAGGCCCAAATTCTTATTAAACCATAATTTTACTTAGATTACATAAATATAAATTACACAATTTTAACACAAACAGTGTAATAAGCCTAATGTAATAAGCATTTGTCAGTCAAACATGAATAAAAAGTAAATCCAAAACATAGAAAGCACCATCTTTACACCCCTCAAGTTGCTGTAAAATATGTGTGTGCATGTATTATCTCTACTTGTTTAGTTTGCTTTAATTTAGCTCATTAGATTATGTTAGAACAATGTAATAATCAAAATGCATGGAAAATGACAATGTAATTAAAAAATAAAATCTGAAAAAGTTCCTCTGAAACATTTCTTTTTGTCCATCTGGATGCACACACATTTTGCTTGATTATTGGTATCACAGAGGGCTTACATCACCCCCACTATGATAGTAAAAGACTCATCCAATTACTATTTAAGTCCCCTTCTCATAACTGAATGTAATTAGTGTTGTGAGTGATTATGTCTGAACTTACATGAACTCTTTGAACTGTGTCATCTGCCTCGTGAACCTGCCAACTTACAGTTAATTAAGAAATGCATTACACTATATTAAAGTAAAGATTTAATTGAAAAATATTTCAGGTTTAATTCAGTGGTTGACAGACGCTCAGGCAGAAACTCTTTACAGTACTGGAGTAACACCCGCGCTTCCCCAGAGGCAGGTGTTACAGGCCCTGTCCCACTAACTCTTGCTTAACTGTAAGGCGGTGCACTCTGCTTAACCTGTCGGCCAATGATTAAGCCTCGCCTCTCGTCAGCCCACAGATTCCAGTGCTGTGTTGCAGAACGCCTACTGCGTTCACACATCGCCACCTTTTAGACAGCCAGTGTGGTGTTGTTGTTGTTAACTCTGTCATATGTGTATATTAAAGGTGTTGTACTGTATGTATCCTTTAAGTATGTCAGTATTTGTATTCTTAACATTTTCTTTCCTTCTCATGCTTTAACATTAGTCAACCCCAGTAAATTAAATATTGTTACGCAACATTCCTTTTACGTATTAATGAAAATGAATGAAACTGAATGACTTGTAATGCAACTTTTAAAGATGAGAACTTCTCTGGCCGTCTCGGTTGCTTCTAACAGCACATTGACCAATATGTGAAGAACTTGAGTTAAAGTTTCAGTGAAAACTAAAGGATGTGGCAGTTGCGCTCACTCTTCAGTACCTCGGTGCTTTTCTTCTGCTCCCAGCATCAAATTGTTTTTAATCACTGATGTTAACCATCGGTTTAACTGATGCTTCCAGCACAACCAAGGTTCAAACATGTAAGAACACATAAACCAGCACCGATGTGGACTTAGGTAGTATTTTTTGCTAGTGGCAATATTAGTGAGAGAGCAAGCAAGCATGCAAGTTAAGGTTAGCCAGCTAGCTGCTACGTTAGATATCAAGTAGTTTCTCCACTTTAGTATATAAACAACCAAGTGGCATTTTAGCCATCAGGGTGAAAACTACAGTCAGCATCACTGGAACTTGTTTGGTTTTTGCAATCACATCCAAGCTTGAGCTCTCATTGTGCTGGCTAATGCTAGCATGCCCGGTGTAGATCTTAGCTATCCAACATGTATCTGGTTGTCATAATTACACATAATTGCTGGTCTCTTTATAGAACATACAGTACATGCAGCCATGTGTTATAATGATATGACAGTGTTATGTTTTTCTCATTGCTGTTTTATGCTAATGCTAGCTCGCACATGGTGTGAGCACGAGCAAATGCAAACACGAGCAAATGAATAATGACTGGATGTCATTTCAGAGCTGGTGCTGGGATTGATAACAATGGTTGAGTTCCTTTAAACAAAGAGATAAGATAAGAGAGGGCCTTTTTTTAATAACCAGGTTTGGTACATCTTACTACGGCTGACTTTTTATGTTGAGGGCAAAGGCCTCCCAGTTCAACCTATATTTCTCAGTAAGGGGTCACTCACATGTTTCCTTGTTACATCACACACAGTAAAGTGCAGTATCCCGTGATGAAAGATCTACATTAATTCTTAACTTTCATCAACCTTTTTTCACCATAAGGCCAAACAGTTTGCTCAACAGCATTGTGGCCGTTACAGCAGTTTCTGCATCTCCACAGTTTGCATTAACACAGTTTCACTAACCTTTACAGGATTATTGTTGCAACATGAGTATTAGGAACTCCAAAGGCTGTGTTGTTGTGAAAGCGTGAATTACAAGGAGACATGTTGGTGTTTTCAGTCTTTTTTCATTGTTTGTGTCTGTGACTCCAAATTGCCCGTAGGTGTGATTGTGAATGGTTGTCTTTCTCTTTGTGTTAGCCCTGCGACAGCCCGGCGACCTGTCCAGGGTGTACGCTGCCTCTCGCCCTATGGTAGCCGGGATAGGCTACCCCCCTTAAATTGATTTGCATTGCATTTAAGTTACTTTTTGCACAAAAATATCAGCTGATTCTGAGGGGGTCAGGTGTGAGGCACTCACTGAGTTACCAAGCATTGAAGCACTTTTTGGTGGTTTACAGTACATGGATACAAGCTTCAGCTAATAGTTTTGTATATGAGGGTGTGAAGAATGAAAGGTTTCTGTCAGATTAAGCCACATCCATCACTCGTACAAGACTTTGGAGTGTGTGTGAGTTGCGGGACAAAGACAGTATTGTACTCTCCCTGCTGTGTAAACTGGTCTCTTGCTGTAGAACTGGTATGCTGCTAGTGGGAAATGCAATGTATCACAAAGCAGTTGTTCTTGAAGTCATTTCTGGTTTTTATTCCTTTTACTCTGGGAAATAATGTTGCTATAGTGAGTGTTTTTAACAGCTACATTATCCCTCGTATTAGATGAGATAAAACAATGAGTAAAGTGAGAAGTTTTTTTGTTTTCTGGGTAAAGAAAACTCTGAGAAAGTGGAGTCTGTGAAACTATAGTGTAGGCAGTAGGGGAGCTGCAAGCTGGAGGGAGACATGTGGTCACCATGGGCTTTGTGCAGGAATGGAGACCGCATTCAAGTAGAGGAAACACGGCTTCTCATTTATTCCTTTGAACTCTTGTAAGACCAGTGGGAGAAGCTTTTATTTTGTTGGAAGAAGGCTCTTGTAAAAAGTGTGCTTGTGTTTTTTGAAGATGCTAAACATTTAGAAATGGCCTTCTTGCACTCTAAAAGTATGCCAAGAAAAGCGTGATGCACTATCATACAGGCACTGCATCATAGTAGCGTAAAAGAAGGGGGTGAGGAGGGACACAGCCAAGCAGAATTGTTTTAGAACGGTTTAGTTTGGGCTAACATCTGACACCAAAGAAGAGGACACTTGCTGATTTTTTCATCTTAAGACCTCTGAGTCACTCAGGCCTGCACAGCCCGTATGTGCATGTTGTTTCTGCTTACGTGGTATATTAGGAGGCAGTAGTAAACACACGTTTATAGGAGAATGAACGTGGCTGCTATTCATCACAACGTGAAGAAACAGTCATGGAAAACCTGAATATGATCTCTAGTATGCCGATCCCAGAAAGTTGATTCCGTCCATGTGGATGTTGTGTTTTCAGTAGAAGTTTCTCCTACTGAAAACACAGAATCAACTTTGTCGGATTTCCTTACCTAGACAATTGAGCGTGCAGCAAGATACTCTACTATACAGAGTTTTATTTTATTAGGTGACTTTATATTTATTAGCTAAACTTAGTTTCATAAGTTAAATGTTTTGGTACCTTTTGGAGCATGCTAGCTGCAAGTATATGAAAGTGATATGATTTGCTGTGTGGTAATTTAGTAAAGTCAGTCTCAGAAGTCTCTGTTTCAGTCTCAGTGGGTAAAATGTTAGTGATAGATTTGTCTGTTAATTAACACCAATTACCAGGTAACTGTGCCTGTGTCTGTTTCCTGTTACACTGTTAACGTGACTTCTTAAACAAACTTTAAACTTTGTTCAACCTGGCATCCAAATTTCTCATAAATCTGTCTACTTACGGACCCAAAGTGTGCCCAGAATGCAATCCTAGAAACCAGTAAATGACATCATGATAGTGATGTCTGCCTCTTACATAGTCATTGGTCTTAATCCACACTAATTCCAGAAAGAACATTTGTCTGGTCTCTCAGACTGCTATTTTACTTGTGTTTCCTATCCTATTAAAAAAGTAGAATGGGAGACAGAGCCTTCAGATTTTAGGCCCCTCTTCTGTGGAATCAGCTCCCACTTTGGATTCAGAAGACAGCCGCCCTCTCTACTTTAAAAAAAAAAAATCCTGTCCTGTCTAGCCTTAAAGTTTTCCTTTTTGACAAAGCATATATTTAGAGCTGAGATTTTTTCCTGTTAAAAGGGAGTTTTTCCTTCCCACTGTCACCAAGGGCTTGCTTATAGGGGGTTTTCTGATTGTAGGTTTCCTCTGTATTATATTAGAGTCTTTCACTTGCAATATAAACTGCCTTGAAGCGACTGTTGTTGTGATTTTGCACTATATAAATTAATTGAGTTGAATTGAATTCTTTATACATATATATATCCATATATATATATATATTTGTCTGTCCATTTGAAGCAGATGAAGTCAAACCCAGACATCCAGGCTGCTTTTGAAGCGTTGGACAAATGAAGCGCATGTCAAAAATCAAAGCTTTGGCAGCTGCAGTTTTAGATCAGATAAATTTAGCAAACATCATTTGTGGCTTCTAGTGCTGAACAGATTGATGGAGGGTTTTGTTTGCAATAGATGCCACAGGGATTCTGCCTAAAGTATGCCCAAAGGAGATAATCTAAGATGAAAAAAAATTCAGCTCAGCAAAAGAAAACATTCTGGGATTAGAATACTGAGAATATGAAATACGAAAGGCAGATTATGTGTAATTTCCTCATCGAGACTGTCAGTACAGATAGCCAGTAGAGATAATGGCACTTGAATAAAGTGCTTTTATTCACTTTTTAAGACTTTGTCTCTGTGATCTAACTCACTTTATTCAATGGGCTAATAACAAACAGACATCTGACTCACTGCTTGTTTCACAAAACAGTAGCCTCTGGCCCGGGCATCTTTTATGTGCGTGAGTAAATCCTAATTTAAAACTCAAAGCTCTTGGCGGGTGAGCCTGAAGTTTAATTTCAGGCACTGGCTGACCCGCTTCAGCATCGTGCTTTTTCTGAAGGAGGTAAAAGGTGCTTAGTCATGCTTCTAAAGCTGAGGTGGCACAGTAATAAAGCAATCTACGTCTCTCTGTCTGCAAATCTGAAGCTGTCTTGAGCACCTCCTCTAGGTCGTGTCTGAGCAAGCTGTCCTGTTGTTTCACAGTGAATAGATTTTACTGCAGAAAGGATTTGAAGTGGGTCAGGTCAGACAGCTTTACCTATTTGTCTGAAACCTTCTCCCCCACTTTGCATTTTTGGCCCTGTTTTAGCACAAATTCTTCCTTCTCCTTTTTTTGAGTTTTAGGACAAACTGCATAGTTAGATAGCTGTTTGAGCATTTTCTCCAAAGCTCCCATTAGTAGCAGTATAGTACTAATATATTTGCTGCTATCTCTCCTTCCACATATCCTTTTTTTCCCCCTCATATCAAATTTCTCCTGAGCTCATCAGGTTACCTCACAGCTCCTTCAGCTCGCAAGCTTTTGTCTTACCCATGCAGAAAGCTTTTCCACTGACTGCACGCTTTCCACTTGAGCTGTGAGCTGACAGAGACGTATATCTAATTAATAAACTGTGTTTCCATGGATTCATTCCCCAGCCCCCACCCCTCCCAAGAGGAGCAACATTGACATAGGCACAAAAAATAAGAGCATTTTCTCAAATAGGAAAGCAGCAGTCCAAACTGCATGTAGATGCAGGTTTCTGACACTGATACGAAATCAATTTCTACTCTCTTACTGAAGTCAGAAGTAATCATTAGTTTGAAACTTAATTTTCACTTCTTGCATACTGGCAGGCTTTTGTACAGCCGGTGAGAGGAAAGCAAGAGACCTTTATAACTGTAATACATTATTAAAGCATTGCTGAAACACGAGCAGTATTCCTGCATGTTAATTAAAAGCTACCTGCTTCTCACTTCTCTGTATAGATTTTTGAAAGCCCTAAATGGTCTTAATTGCTTCACCATTAGTTGGGTCTGAAGCAGTTAGAGGTCTGATAGATTGAGGCAGCTCAGTGACCCCTACAGGCCTTTCTCCCCGCACCACCGCTGTGCTGTCCTGTCTGTGCTTATCATCCTTCCAGGTGTGAAGTTTAATGGCACTGACATTCCCTCCCTGGGTTTCCTGCTGTGATAGGTGGAGCTCTTCCTGTCCTATCCTGTTCTGTCCTGTCGAAGACTTGCTGGAATCCCGTTTTCTTCCTTTTTGCATGTATGATATGTGAACTTGTGTGCGATAAAACCTGATGTGCAGAAGGATTGAAATGTCTTGAATGCTGTGCTAGCAGGTCAGGATCTTTGAATAGAGGAGTTTTATGTACTCCAATGCGAGTTCACCAAGTTCCAGCCTTTTTTTGAG
>VUQG01009361.1:5118-31739 GCA_015106755.1 Etia nguti | reverse complement strand
GGTTCGTTTTTTTTTGGTGGGTGGGGGGGGGGGGGGGGGGGTGATGTGAAAGAATGCAAATTGGATTGTTTTCGCTTCATCAGCAGCCAAACTGGATTTGTAATTGGGTGTTTGTCTGATATTGGAGACGTTTTATGGCTACTCTAGGCTCACATGTTAAATAGGCCAGGCTGGCCCAGTTTGAAAGTTTTTGTGTTGGATCGACTCTCCAGTGTGTGAGGGATGGTTTTTTGTTTTGTTTTTTGTCGTCTCCTCCAGGCTCAAGTCATCAACAAACTTTGCATGCATAGTGATGTGGTTCATAGCCAGCATCAGGGTGGCAGTGAGCGCAAAGTTGCCGTAACGACAGCCACAATCAGGTGCACAAACAACCCATCACATGAGCTGGTAAACGAATGTGATGCATGGAAGCTTCACCCCCTCAGCGTGTTTCAACTACAAACAGAAGAACTGGAGAGCCATTTTTTTGAAATCATATGATGCCCTTGTGAATGTAGGAATAAAGGCTGGATTTTGTAGTTATTTGTTATTGAGTCATAGTTGAAAAGTGTCCCCATCAAACTGTTTTCAGAGGTTTAAAGACGTGCGTCTACCTTCACTTGGGTATTATAACTTGGTTTTTCCAAAGTAAAATGTAACCATACTGGTTGCACCAGTTTGTTACACAACACCTGGCTGTCTGCGTCACCTTTAGCATGTCAGAGTTATGAAAGCATTTCTTTGGAGATAGATACATATACCAGGTGAAGCTTGTCATGCACACGTAATCACTGATTTTAGATTTGTATGTTAGTGTGTTTGAAATCAAAGTCAGTGTGCGCACAAATGACTTTCATTTGTGCGCACACTGTGACATTTTTTTCAAAGCGCCGGCAGGCATTTTCGCCTGCTTCTTGATCCCTCATTGCTGGGAACTCCCCAGCGTGTTGGTGACTTACTAAGAAAGGCTGTAATTATTTTCCGTATCTCCTTGTCTTGATTAGAGTGTTCTATGAGAAAAGCACTATAAAACCACCCTGTTCAACCTTTAGACCTTTTAGTGGCAGCGTGAACACAAGATAATTGCACAACCGTCCTTCCTACCCTACTGCAATCCTATTATACAGCCTACTTTCACCCTTGACCCTGCAGTCAAACTGTGAGTGACACTTGAGTGCATTTTCATGTCACAGAATGATAGTTGAGCTGTAGAGTGAATGACACAGCTTAGCAAAATTAAGTGTCGTAGCCCGATCTGTGGCCACAAGTTTTAAAAAAAAATATTTTTATAACATATCC
Source organism: Etia nguti (assembly GCA_015106755.1). Classification (NCBI taxonomy): domain Eukaryota; kingdom Metazoa; phylum Chordata; class Actinopteri; order Cichliformes; family Cichlidae; genus Etia; species Etia nguti. The sequence continues at coordinate 30,461 of VUQG01009361.1, read as the reverse complement.
AAATATTATTTTGGTTCTCTGTTTTTTTGTTTGTTTGTTTTTTCCTGGAAATGCCCGTGATTGGCCTAACTTTTCGCTGATGCTTGCACTTGTCGTCTTGTGCTTGTATTCTTCTGCCTTCCTGTAAAGCATACTGAAAACTGAGTGTGTTTTGATAAGCTTTATGCAGCCTGCTTCAGGATGCATTTTCTCTTTCTCTCTCCTTCTGTTTCACTTTCTGCCTGCCAACACGCTCTCCCTCCCTCCTCCTGAACACTTTTTGTGATCACCGGACAGCAGCCTCTGTAATGAGGATGAAAATGCATCGTGACAGGCTAAATTGTTTTTTTGTGTCACCCAGGTACTTAAAAGATGGGACAGGAAGGATGAAGAGGAGAGGGATCACTGACTGAATTATGGCCGCATTACATCTTTTGATTTTCTTTTTCTTTTCTTTTTTGCCACCTACCAGACGAGCCACAGCGCCCTATAACACAATCCCCCTTTTTTACAAGAGAACTATTGAGTCAACCTGAGACTAATCTAATTTCTCAGCTCTCTCAGCTCATGGCTGCTGCCTTGTGCTATTGATCTGGCTCACCACTTATAGCTTCTCTGCCTTCAGCACTTTGGCATCTTTATTTTTATCTCTTCTAAGCTGCTTTGCTGGGGTGTTTTACACCAGTTCCACACTAGTGAGTGAATGATTGATGAACGTGGTGTGTAACAATGATGGCCCTTCCTTGCTTTGAGGACCAGCCTCCTGCAGGGCGTACAGGCCGTGAATGTGACTATTACATGTACATGAGACTGCTGCAGGGCACTTTGTAAATACATTACTCTAATGGTCTGTTATATCATATTTTGTTGTTTGAATTTCATTCACCTCCTGTGTTATCAGTTACTTTACTACTGTTTGATACGCTTTTACAAGACAGTCTAGTCTCAACAGCAGTTTTCTTGGCTGATTTAGATTTCTATTTCCCCGAAGTGTGACCTGCTGATAAAGATTATGTTTTTCATATCCAGTTTACTTTTCTACTTTTCTTCTCTGCAAAGTGATATTTTCATATAAACCCAATTACAAAAAAGTTGGAATGCTGTGTAAATATCAATAAAAAAACATAATACAGTGAATAGCAAGTCTCATAAATCCATATCTTATTCACAGTACAACATAGAAAACATATCAAATGTTTAAACTGAGAAAATGCACCCCTTTGTACAAAAATCTAGAAAGGAATTTATTATGATTTGATGCATGTTTACCACGGTGTAGCATTCCCTTTTCTTTTAACAACACTCTGTAAACGTCTGGGAACTGAAGAGACCAGCGTCTGGACTTTTGGGAGAGTAATGTTGTCCCATTTCTTTCTGTTATAGGATTCTAGGTGCTCAACAGCCCTGGATCTTCTTTTATCATACAATTAAGTTCATGATACACAAAACGTTTTCAATGGGGGGGAAAGGTCTGGACTTCAGGCAGTCCAGTTCAGCACCTGCACTCTTCTTTGCTCATACCGAGGCTGCTGGCTTGTGGCTGGCTCTGTCCATGTTCAGCTCGGTGAAGATGATTTAGATTTGTTGTTACGAACGTTTTTGTGGCGTTCCCCCCCACGGTTTACTTTCCTTAACCTGGTGTCTTCACTCATAGTGAAGAGCTTCAACACTAACGACAGATTAGTGCATGGTTGTGACCGTGGAAGTGACTATTTGCCTGCGCTGCTGTGTGCGTATATGTTGTGCATGCCTGAAACACTGTCATAGGGGTTTTCTAGCCTGTATCTTTAAAGTTCTGTTTCACAACATGCCAAAACATATTTCATTGGTTTAGTTTGGATTGTGAGGAATGAATCTTGGATTTTCCAACTATGTTGCTGTTGTGTTTTCAGGCCTGGCTGCTTATCTGCAGGACAGCATGCTGTATTGCTGTAGGTGTGGCCTGTATGAGGTCTGGTACTGACCACAGCGGTGCATCTGGTGCCAGAACACACCTACATACACAAACACACAGAGATTCACAGCCTGAGACTTCCTGTCGTTGGACCGAGATCACACCCGGTTTGTTCTGCTGCTCCCGCTTCAGCCACAGTAACACAACTAATTCCCCCTCTCTAACAAAAGACTGGCCCTGCTTCCCCTTTACGTTAAACTCCACAGAGCCTCTCCAGCAGGCTCTCTGCCTGCTCATTCGTGCCTGAGGGCCAGTCTCTAAAGGGACTCAGGCAAGTGTGAAGTAAAGAGGGCTGGTCTACAGGCAGCTCAGATAATTGACTTATTGCAATGAAACAGACCACACTTCACAGCTTACCACAGGTAATGTGCATAAAGGGAGTGGTTCACCTGTCTACAGCACGAGCAAAAGAGTTGCTTGTAGTGTTTTCAGCGGTTTAGTATTTTAACAGCTTTGTTCGGGTAATGCCTTCTTTCTGGATAATCCAAGTTAAACAGCTTAAAGGACGAGCAGTGAAATCTGCACGCTTCCACATGTAAGATGGGGGGCATTCACTCTGTTATACGTTTTAGAGAAAAACGTCAAAATGATCCCTCGATCCAATTTCGTCCCGATTATAAAAACAGGCTTTACCGAGTTCTCTAAAGGGGTTGCTGCAGAGGAATCATGTTTAGACTGTACTGTAGATCAGGTGCCACAATATAGTCATATAGACATTGTAGATAAAACAATATGTGCTACATTTGAGTGACAGTCAGCTCTGTTCTGCTGTTTTTAATCATTTTTATTCTTGCTACATCCTGCTGTGCCCTGATGTAGGTGCCTAACGTAGCATCAGCTCATCACGAATCATTTCTGTGATAGGTTCGATCGCATAAGGTTTTGTGAACTTTGAACTATGAGAAGATGTGTGTCTTATCTTTACAACATGCTCTGCTTGTAAAACGGGGTTCATTTGCAGGAGAAGGGAGGGACACGGAAGTGTGATTAGGTCTTTATTGGCTAATGATGTGTTTTGGGCAGGTGAACTCTCTTCTGAGTGTCGGGAGCGTTTGAATAAATCATCACTCTCTCAATATGTTGTGTGGCCGCTCTGCATTTTGGGTCTCTTATCTTTTCTCTGGTGCACAAGTTGGCATCTCTGCCAAGGCTTTGATGGATTGCTTCTTGCATGCCTGGCCAGCAGTACAAAGGGACTTATCTGTAAATAATCCCTTTTTGTTTTCTTATGTGGGATTGAGACCAAAACCAACATTTACTGTTGATTGTTCACATCAGTGAGTCCCTGTCATGGACACTACTACCTGAACACTACATGTACACTACTACAATTGCCTGGTTGAATCTGAAAGTTCATATAATTAAGATGTTCATTTAATTAACCCAAGAACACTAATCTGAGTTTTGTAACAGTATCCCTCTCATGTAGGTGAAAAATCATCCAGCGTGTTCTAGGGTTAAACATATAGATATATGCTATGAAAATAATTTTGATGGATAGTTGAAATAGTTTATTTTATAAGGAGAGATTAAATATGTTATACAGAGTAAGTTCAGAAGCTAATGAATAATGGTTGAATTTGGTCGTTAAAAGTGACTGATAAATTGTTAAATTAGTTTAAGAAATCACTAAGTGAGTAAAAAAGTAGCTATAAAGGTTGCTTGAGCTCAAAGGGATGAGATGTAAGAGATCTTTAACCACTGGATTGGATAAAACAACAATCATCTGGGGGAAAAACATGAAGCAAAAGCTGAAATGCCAGAAATTGCTTTTCATTGAGTGACCACTTCAGGCTGGCTCCAGGAGAGGCTCCATAAAGACTCCAATTTTTCAAATGTTAAACTACAGTAACAATAATAACATGTTTACAGTCTTTGTCCGTGAATTCTCTCTTCATAACAAAAGCACAATTTGTGTCTGACTCATCTGTTTATATTTTAAAGGCCTGCAGTTGGGGGTGGGGCTACTTTGATTGACAGCTGTGCAGAAACTGAGCACTGTAGCTGGCAGCTATTAGTAAGAATTCATCTCTGCTGTGTCATGATAGTAAACTTGACTTCTCCACCATGATTGGTCTGGGCTGAATTATCCGATATATATGGCTTGATGTTTGGTTAGTTTACTAACATCTAGTCCAAGAGGTTTACTTTCCAGTTTTGATCAGTGAAGTTCTGGTGCATCCATCCATTCATTCTCTTCTGCTTTTTTGGTTCAGGGTTAGCAGGGAACCTATCCCAGCTACCAAAGAGTGAGAGGCGACTCGGGACAAGTCACCAGTCTGTATCTTAATTGTAGTTCCATAGGTTATTTTATTTTATTTGTACGATACACCTGTACAGTTTATCGAGGTAGCTTGCTAACCAAGCTAGCTAGGATGGTTAGAGGCGGAGTACACCCTGGACAGGTTTCCAGTCTGTAATTTAATTTTGTGTGTGTGTCATTTAGCACTTATTAGTAGATACCTACTATACCTGTATGATAAACCTGTAACAGTTTATCAAGGTAGCTTGCTAACCAAGCTAGCTATCATTGGCTAATAACTTAGCACTCCACCCTCTTGTTCAGATATGGTCATTTCTGGCTTCTGTGAGGTGACTCGCAGTGTTTGTCTTTTATATACAGTCTATGGCAAATTCTAGCACCGGTGCAGTTTGAAACATTTCATCTTGGTGTGCCACCTGCCCCCCACACCCCTGCTGCCTCTGTCTGACTGGCACCCAGAGCGAGACATCAGGTGACTGGCACAGCTGTGCCTGGCAGGGGGATCTGTGTCAGTTTGTATCGCACACCGATAGTGGTGGACGGCCAGCTGACCTGGTTAGAGTGCAGCCTGCTCGACCTGTAGCGAGCTCAGCGTGTCCGTATCAGTGCAAAGCTGTCGTCTTCTTATGAGGGTCATGATTATGATTTTGGTCAAAAGTGGGATTTCAGTTAATATGCTTTTTATAATCGGGTGGGGGAATCACTGGGTGGTTTGACTGACAGACTATCTAGTTTTTTGGTGCTGTGCTGTGTGTTCTCCATGCTCTCTTTGTTCCTAAGTGGGTGGGTTGTTTGATGTAATCTTAATCGTGGTCTTAAAAGTTAATCAGTTGGTCATTAACAGCACTTGACATTTTGTATCGATTATTCTTTAACAAATATATCAGTGCAGTCAAACTGGGTGTGATTTGTGTTTTTCAGAAGCTGGCAGCAGAATGTCAGAGTGCGGGCTACAGCGGCACGCTGATCCCTTACAAATGTGACCTATCCAATGAAGAGGAGATCATGTCCATGTTCTCAGCAATCAAGACGCTGCACAAGGGCGTTGACGTATGCATCAACAATGCTGGACTGGCCCACAATGAGCCTCTGCTCAGTGGCAGAACAGAGGGCTGGAGGAACATGATCGATGTGAGTTGGATCCCTGACAATAATATTAACGCAAGCAAGCTTGACAGTACACTTACTTAAAAAAGGGAAGGTTAGAGCTTCCCCTTATGTGATATTGATTACTACTATTAAACAGTGAAGCAGAAGGAGGATGGTTGCTCACTATGAGTCCAAGTCTTGTTTTTGTGTTGTTCAGTGAGTAAAAGCACACATACACACTGCTCCCTCCCCTCACAAAGGCCGCTTCATTGGCTCTGGGGAGAGACTCTGGCACAGCAGAGGCCTGCTAATGAAAGCCAGCACTATGTCTCTTGTTGAGACGTTTGATTCATTGAGCTCTTGACCACTGGAGACCCCCCTGCGCTCAACTCTCTGTCTCCGAGGTCCAGCATTTGTAGCGCTTGCTCATCTGTTGTCATGGCAGCCAACGTGAACGTGTACAGCAGTGTATTTTTAGCCTGTATTTAATCTGCACACTGACCTTGTTTGGTCACCTCCCCCTATCTTGCTTGCACACTCGTGGTAACCTGCTCTCTCTCAATGTCACTATGGAAGCAGTTTGGAGGCTACAAGCTGGACAGGAGCAGCAGGTTCAGATGGTTTAGCACACTGACCCAGTGAACATCAGCCAGCTTCATCATTGGAAATTCTTTGCAATAAAGTACAAGCAAATTTCACAAATGATTCTCATTTTCTGTCTTTTTTTTTTCTTTTCTTTTTTTTAAGTTGTAGTTGAATGGTTCATACACTGATGTGTGAATACATGCATACTGTAGGTTATTTTAAAGTTAAAGAAATGCGCTGTGTTCACCTCTGCTGCAGGTGAATGTCTTAGCCTTGTCCATCTGCACCCGTGAGGCATACAAATCAATGAAGGAGAGGAATGTGGACGATGGCCACATCATCAATATTAATAGGTAAGCTATATAAGGAACATACAGTTCTAGGAACAAAGCTATAGATTAATGTGAAAATACCTCAGCCAGTTTGTTCTGGGTGATTTTAATCCTGCAGGCATTAAGTAAAGCCAATTTTAAGCCCCATCTGGCACATTTTGGATGTAGAGCAATGCAAAGAACACACACATGTTGAACTGAAAACTGTATATAGATTTGCTGTATTAGCATTTATTTTATCAATATAGGGTTTCTTAAAATTATCTTAACTGAAAATGGGAATTTAAACTTTGACACAAATGTTGTTTAGAGCTATAGCTCTGTGAGTGTTTTAAGGCTATAGAGATATGTGATATTAAGTGATTCAGAGTTTGAAATCTAATAATGCACTGGTTGAGCCATTTAAAAGAACACCACAGGAAATTCAGAGAACACAGGAATTGGCTACTTGGTGTTGAATCGGCGTTGAGCTACAAAATGCAGTTACCGGCTCATATATCTTTCTTGTCTTTCTCATTTTTTACAGTATGGGTGGGCACCGAGTGGTGCCAAGTGCCGATGAGCACTTCTACTGTGCCACTAAATATGCTGTGACTGCTCTGACTGAGGGAATACGGCAAGAGCTTCGAGAGGCAAACACCCACATCAGAGCCACAGTGAGTTAGTTGTTCCATTATAGTGCAAAGGTTTGTCTTTAGCCTGGTGAAACTTGGGATCACATAAAATCCAACAGTGTGAAGAGGACTCCGAGCAGACAACAGAGAAGTAGTCCAGGATAAAGTGGGATCGTTGAGCCTAAAAAGCCTTAAAAAATCTGATACTGTGTTGAATTCAGTTTGGATGAGTCTGAAATGTTTGTTAATGGACTCCCACGGACACACTGAAGATGATGATGAAGATGATGAAGATTGGCTCGCTAGCCAGCCTTCTCGTTAGTCTGCAAAATCGGGACGACTCCAGTCACAAATTCCTGGAAATGCTTGTAAAAATAAGCTGCACAGTATGTTGAAGGTGTAACAATCATCATTTTGTTTTCTCTTCACTTCAATAAAATGCCTTTGAAAGCATGTTTTGAAGTACAACCAGATACTTGATTTGACCCTGCCGTTCATTTTTAACTCACACACGTGTGTTTAATTACAAAGAGTCGTGTTTATCGTACACGTGGTATCTTTAAAAGTTTTCGTTTTGACGTCGTCATATTTGTAGACACCATGACCTTGTATGTAAAGAGCACATCTGTCATTCCTTTTCCTGCCCTGCAGTGTATATCTCCTGGAATAGTGGAGACGGAGTTTGCCTTCCGACACCACAACAGCGATCCAGAAAAGGCAGCTTCAGTGTACGAGAGTATGAAAGTAAGACTGTACATGTCACTGAAGTCAACAAATGTGAAATTGTCTACCTGCTGTTGTGCTAATAAAACATTTTCACTCTACTTTGCAGTGTTTGAAAGCAGAAGACATAGCCAGTGCAGTCACATTTGTCCTCAGCGCCCCTCCTCACGTCCAGGTATTTCTGTGTGTCTGGGACTGTTACAGTACCGACTTATTTGAATGGTGGCTGATTCCTGCATGTTTTCTGTCCTCAGATCGGAGATGTGCAGATGAGGCCAGTAGAGCAGGTGTCATAGCAGCAGAAGAGGGAGCTGCAGGAGGAGCAGACAGACAGCACCACGGTGACTCCTTAGCAGCCTCTGCTGGGCAAAGATGGTGGGGGGTGGGATGGTATTAAAAAATCAACTACAGCTGTGTCAGGTCTGCAGGGGAGGTGGTCAACAAAGGCGGAAGGCTTTAAGGAGGCTGTGCAACAAAATGAAGGGCATGGACTTTGGAAACCACTACAAAAATACTACTGAGTGCAGCAAAGTGGCATGTGTGAATTGTTGGGCTCAGGGCTGAACTGAGCCGAATCCAGACTACAATAGGAACAAATAGAGAGAGAGTTGCTGCTGTGCTGTGTGGTCATCTGCTTGGCCATCACTTCAGAGGGAAGCGTATGCCATTGATTGCACGATTTTGTTTCTTTTTCCATTTGTTTTGTTTTTGTAGTTTATATGACATATCTTTTTGAAATGAAATTGAAAGAGTAATTGCTGTTTATAAGAGACAAGTTTTTTTCCCATTTCATTTTTCTAATAAATATTTTAACCTTTGATTAGAGGTAGATGTGGGCTCACATTAACTAAAAGCTAGACAAGGCTAAATAAGTCATACCGACAGTAACCATAAGCAGTCTGTGCATCCTGCCACCCTTACTACCTGTATGTTTTCACAAACATATTTAACACATTCATTCCAAACACATATTCAGCATATTCCATTCATAAGGAGAGACACCCTTGTATGTGAAGCATAGGGGCTTCTCCCTTTTTTGCCTGTATAACTTCAGATGTTCTGCACTTTGTATTCATTTCTGAGGAGTTACAAGAAGGACACGCGTGAAACTTCTGTAGTGGAGGAAACTAACTCTGTGCACGTGTATTACTAGAACCATGTACCCTTCTGTTGGAACTTTCTCATTAAATGAATAAATAAAAAGTCGCCCATAAGCAGTGTTGTTTCTGTTTTCTGTGGACTTTGAAACTGCTTTTATTACACCTGTCACACAGTGGCATGACCCGTGTACTCACAAGTGATCTACCAGCATTTAATCATTTTTATCATTGGTGTCCTGTCACATTTTACCCAACATATGAGTCGGCAATAATAAGCTGACAGTGGTTTAAGTTGATCACTAGAAAGGTTTTACTATAAATACTGTCAATTTAAAATGGTGACAGTACATTATTAGAATGTAATTACTGCTCATGTTTGAATTAATGTGCCCAAAAGATGGCACTGTTAGCAAAGATTCCATAAACGAGGGCAGTGAAACCTTTGCCGTTTGGATCTCTTTCACAAGGAAGTACACTGAAGATACACACACTGACAGCCAATTCTAAACACCCTCTTTCCAGAAAAAAAAATCCTGTTGCATTAAATGATCTGCATAGCAGATATGGATCACAATCATGTAAATTCTTGTAACACGTGTTGATTAAATTTGACCAAAAAATTGACAAAGATTGAAAACATAAATCTGTGATTACTTAAAGCTTAACAGTAATCTGCCACTGTAGGTGGCCAACTAAACATTGTGCAAAACACTGAGGCATCAGAAGTATGTCTCAGCAGGATGCTTTTCAGGTAGATCAGAGCTGGGGCTGATGACAGCGATGGGTGGATTTCCACCTGGTCCTCCCCTCTCATAGTACGGCATGTTTGACTTTTCATTCAGCGCATACGGTGTGAGGGACAGCTTTAATTTCTGCAGGAGAAATGAAGTAAAATTATTTCCACACAGCTTGATTATATATGAACATGTGCATGAGTACTACACTATATTGCTAAAAATATTCACTCATCTGACTTCACACACATTTGAACCGAGTGACGTCCCATTCTTAATCCATAGGGTTTAATATGAAGATATAACAGCTTCAGCTCTTCTGGAAAGGCTTTCCACAAGGAGTGTTTTTGGGAATTTTTGCCCGTTCTTCCAGAAACACATTTGTGAGGTCAGATGCTGATGATGGATGAGCAGGCCCGGCTCGCAGTCTACGCTCTAATTCATTTTAAGGCTGTTCTATGAGGTCAGGACTCTGTGCAGGCCATTTAAGTTCTTCCACACCAAACTCACTCATCCAAGTCTTTATGGCCCTTGCTTTGTGTTCCGGTGTGCAGGCATGTTGGAACAGGAAGGGGCCATCCCCAAACTGTTCCCATAAAGTTGGGAGCATGAAGTTGTTCAAAATGTCTTGGTATGCTGAAGCATTAAGAGTTCCTATCACTGGAACTCAAGGGCCAAGCCCAACTCCTGAAAAGTACCCCACACAATAATCCATCAAACTGTATACTTGGTGAAATGCAGTCAGACAAGTAGTGTTCTCCTGACTCTACAGAAAGTTGGTGACCTCTGTGAACTATGTGCCTCAGCATCGACTGACACCGCTCTGTGAGTTTACGCTGCCTACTACTTGTTGCTGTCATTTCCAATTGCTTCCACTTTGTTGTAAGACCACTAACAGCTGATTTTGGAATATTTATAGAGAGGAAACTTTAAGACTGGACTCACTGCACAGGTGGCATCCTGTCACAGTACCAAGCTGGAATTCATGGTTCTCCTGAGTGCGACCCATTCTTTCACAAATGTTTGCAGAAGCAGCCTGCACACCTAGTTGTGGGATTGCATAAACTTGTAGCCATGAAAGTGATTGGAATTGGAAGACCTTAATTGAATGATTTGGATGGGTGAGTGAATACTTCTGGCAATATAGTGTATATGCACATGATATGTACATCACCTCCATGATGGAGCCAGGCAGCACCCACAAAGTGTGAATGGCGCCCAGAGGAATCCAGATGATGGAGCCCAAAGCAATGATCCAGCCGACCCCCTGAGCCCAGGGTGGGAAAATGTACTCCCCATAGCGGGCAGGTTTGAATTGAATGATGGAGAAAATCAGGATGACCTGTATGAAGGAGGAAACAATTGAAGTTTGGATTTAAGTTTTAATTATTTCAGGAAAATATCTAAATTGTATTGATGTGAGTAAAACAAATGCCCGCTGACATACAGTGATGAGCACAGGAGCAACTATAAGCCAACACAGTCTGAAGAAGATGTTTGCTTTGTTTCCATTCATCTCCTCCAGGTTGGCTGAAAGTCTTTTTACACCTGCAGATGGAAAGGTACTTTGGACCAACCTTTAGTTGTCAATAAACATCTGTGCGCATTTTATTTGCATGCTGGCAGATTAGTGACTCTAATCGCTGTTTGATTGGAGTGAAACTCAGATACTACACGTGGCCATAAAATGTGTTGAGATACTGCCAGAGAAAAGTGCTACATCATTCTAAGCATGCAATGAATGAAACACGTCTCTCACCGTAAATCCAACAGATGGCCATGACCTCAAAGAATGCCAGAAACATGATGGATACTATGGCGGTGTAATGATCCATCAGCTGGAAAACATAGATTCCCACCTGGACAAAGGCACACTCTTTAGGACAGCAAGGAAGGGAAAGTGAGCACCCTTTAATTTCTTTATTATTTGGTTCAAATTCAAGCAGAAAATACAGTTTGTACCTGCATGACACAAGGAATTCCAAAGAGGCAGGCTACGAGGCAAACTGCAAGAACAAACAGTTCCTTTTTCTTGAAAATGTGAATCACATCTTTGTAGAATTGATCCATGAAGCTGGTCACCATCACTTCAACCATTGCAAACTGGGGTGTGGGAGTGGGGACATAAGAATTTCATTATGAAGCACTATGCAAATATGAGTTCCAATCCTGAGGTTACCAGTTAAGTACCTCACTGTCCAGTCCGAGGCAAAGCAGCATAAAGAAGAACAACACTGCCCAGAGCTGAGCCACTGGCATGTTGGCAAAGGCTTGTGGGTAAACAACATAAACTAGTCCTGGACCTGTATGAAAAGACATGTAAGATGTCAGAGCAGCATTTCCAACTGAACAAGCAATTCTTCTTAATCACAGATGACTGTGATTTTATAAAAATCTTTCAATCAAATGTGTGTTATTATTGTAACATGTTGTCCAGATCAATAATCTGTAAGGACACGCCAATCCTTCTTCAGCTCCAACTCTACTTTATGTCCCCATTTACCTACACTGCTCAAAAATTTAAAAAAAAATAAATAAATCAATGAACACTTTTTAATCAGAGTATAGAATCATAAAATCTGGTTACTTAAACTTCTGAGAGATTAATCTGGTCATATAAGTATCAGAGGGGGTGTTAATCAGTTTCAGCTGCTTTGGTATAACTGAAATTAACAACAGATGCACTACACGGGCAACAATGAGACAACCCACAAACCAGGATGGTGTTACAGGTGGAGGCCACTGAGGTTTTTCTACCTCCTTATATTTTCTCATTGCTTTTTTCCCTCATTTTCTCATGAGGCAATGCCTGCGCCCTACTGAGGTTGCACAGGTGTCTCCTCCAGAATGGCACATCAATGCCTACCATTTCCAGCAGGTTTGCTGTGTTGTGTTAAATTCTGCCCTCTGTGGGTTGATAGTTTTCCCTTCAACTGAACGATGTGGAATCCTTTCATTCCTAACACATTACCCAGTCCATATCAGTATCGATATCTAGCATAATTTCTTTTTTCCCATTGAGGTCTGATGTGTTTTCATAGTGTTCCTTTCATTTTTTTGATCAGTGTATTTTCCTATCGCTTATTCCCAACTGTCACTATTGCAAAGTGGAGGATAGACCCTTTGAGAATAGACTCATTCACTAATTTAAAAAAAATCACTCACAAACAGTCATCACTTTTTTTTTCTCACCATCCACAGCCAGATCACTGACAGGAATGCCCTGCAGGTATGACATGTACCCAAAGGCAGAGAAAATGACAAACCCTGCCAGGATGCTGGTTACGGAGTTGATGATAGATATGCTTAGTGTGTCCCTGTGGGGAGAGAAGATGTCTTTTAAATCACTAACAAGAAATCACAGCTATTTCCAAAAACTGGTGGTCAAAAATTTACTTCAAAATGTTGTTGTTGAAGTCATTGTAGCTGGACATCGCCATGAGCGAGCCAAAACCAATCCCAATGGAGTTAAAGATTTGAGCCGCGGCATTCACCCACACCTGAAACACAGACCACTGCTAATCAGTGCCAACACACATCATCAGTAATAACACGACTCTCCCTGCTGCTGGAATAGTTAGGGTACTCCTCCAAAGCTACTACTCATCTCTTCTCTTGTTTCTTACCTCTACTGAGAGCAGCTCATCCCACACAGGCACAATGAAGAACTTTATCCCCTCTAATGCTCCAGGAAGCTGTGCATTATTGATCAGCAGGGCAATCAGAATAACATACGGGAACAGGGCAGTAAAGTACACCACCTGCACACAGAAAACATGTGAATGGTATTAACTGTGGTCCAGTGGTCCACTTTCTTTTTTTTGCTTAGGTCTCAGTTTCTCTTTCACCTTGCCTGTTGATTTCACCCCCTTAAAGATGCAAAAGTAAATGAGGATCCAGGCCAGGATGAGAATGAGGAAAAGATCCCACCGGAGCACTCCTGCATCCTCTACTCCACTAGTCTGCTGCAGCATCTTGTATCTGCAAAGGTGCCACAGTAAAACAAATTAGAAAAACATTAATATGCTGAGTGCCCAAAGGCATGCCTTGAAGCTAAATACATGGGCCAGATTCAAACACACTGTCTGTCCTGTTGTGAAAAAATATTCAATCCAATCAGATGGCAGGAAGTCATTAAAATAGACCTTTTGACATTTCTGATTCACAGTGTTTGCAGTTTCTTGCTTTTTAACCATACAAGTTAATTTGATATCCACTATAAGTCTGTATCTACAGAACAGTTATTTCTCTACCAAAAGGTAAAGATGTGCATTGATGTGGAAAATTCTACATTTAGAGGTTAAACAATATGGGTATGATTTTCATGCATGTGAATATTTTTCCTACTTTTACACTTTTATAGTTTTATCTAACAAGTTACTTTCCTGTACAATGAGCAATACTGCATAATACAGTTGACACACACATTCAATTCAATTCAATTCCATTCACTTAATATGGACTCATCAGATGACCTTCTAAGAGGAAGCACTTGGCAACAATGGGAAGGAAAAACTCCGTGAACCAGGCTCAGGGAGGGGTGGCCGTCTGCAACGACCGGTTGGGTTTGAGGGAAGGGAGACAGAACAAAAGAATCAGTGTAGAAGAGAGCCAGAGTTTAACAATAAGTTTAACAATAAGTAATCATTAAATGAAGGATGGTGTATAAACACACAATGAGTGAAATGAGGTGAGTAAAGAAGAAACACTCAGTGCATCATGGAAAACCCCTAGCAACCTAGGCCTATTGTAGCATAAGTAAGGGAGGGTGCAGGGTCACCTGACCCAGCCCTAAGTATAAGTTTTATCAAAAAGGAAAATTTTAAGCCTAATCTTAAAAGTAGAGAGTGTGTCTGTCTCCCAAATCCAAACTGGGAGCTGGTTCCACAGAATCTACTTTTAAATACTCCAATGCACATGTGAAAATACTTTTAAATAAATAGGAACCACAAGTAAACCAGCAGTCTGAGAGCAAAGTGCACTCTATGAGGTCTTTAAGATAGGATGGGGCCTGATTATTCAAGACCTTATATGTGAGGAGACAGATCTGAATGAAATTGCAGATTAAACACAGAGCCAGCGAAGAGAAGCCAATATAGGAGAAATATGTTCTCTGTTTCTAGTTCCTGTTAGCTGCAGGAGTTTGGTTCATAAATGTAATATATGGTTAACAAGCACTTTGGGTGACATGGAAATTAAAGTAGTCAAGTAACTTGAACCCACATTCCTTTCCTACACTTATCCATTAACTGGAGTGAAATGAGTTAATGAGTTTATGAGTAAATCTGAAAATGTGAGGTCTTAATCTGCTGTTTACAGCACAAGATTTTCACTGTGAGTAAGTTAGGACCTCTCTGAGAATCTTTACCTTGCTAAAACTAGAAAGTGAAACGGATCAAAGCCAATAAAGGTGACATGTGTGTTAAGATTTATCACACTTCAGTAAAATCTTCTATCAGTTTGCTCATTTCTTATCTGTGACCTTCACTTCGATATCTCTCACGTGACTCTGATAGGTTATACATTCAGTTACATTTGTTGTTGTATCAACTTTTTTTTGTTTGTTTCACTTCTGACATAATCCCCAGAAGTTACCTTGTGTAACCAGTTCAGCCTTTTTTAAAGTTACATTATTTTTATAATGCTGCTCAAAGTCAGTCATTATCTAGCTGGATTTTATAATCTGCAGAAACAGGTGATCACATCCAGTGAAACATACTTGAAGAACTCTTGGCTAGCTGTGGAGGAGTAGCTGCTGTTGGTAGCGTGACTGGTGCAGTTAGGTGTGTTCCAAGTATTGTTGCAGTTTTGCCATGGTAGTGGTGCCTGGAAGGAGCTGAAGAGGTAATAGAGGGCCCAGGTGATGACGACGTTGTAGTAGGTACACATGATGAAGGAGATGGCCACCGATGCAATTCCCACTCCTGAGGTCAAATAAAACATGCGTCAAAATATATTTCTCCGCTGTACATTTTTTACCCTAGACACCAAAATTAAGTCAAAGCACCTTTTAACAGTGGGCAGACAGTAGCCAGAGCAAGTACAGGTCCCCTCCTTGTGTACTGCCCCACAGTCAGCTCCATGTAAAGCAGAGGGATCCCCAACACCACCAGCATGAGCAGGTATGGAACCAGAAAGGCACCTGCAAAGAAGTGATAGTCAGTTAGACACATTTTGAGAAAGGAGGCCAAGACTGCGCTAGTTTTATGACAGCATTTAAACTTTAACTTTAGCACACATGAATTACTGTCAGGCGAAGTATGACCCCATACAAATATTAACGGTTCTGCAAAATTAGCATGCATAAAGCCAGATTACAGTATGGTTTTATAAAGCGTGACCTCATGTGAGAGTCACGCCAAAATAATTTTAAAAACAACAACAACAAAACAAAAACAAAATTAAAAAAAAATAGTTTGAAATCACACTCACTAATAACACAACACATACAGTCAACCTTTGGACCCCGTTTTTAGACCTGTGTGTGCAGGGATTACAGAGGGTGGCACATTACCACGGTTCTGTTTGAGGATGTAACAAATGCTTGGTTTCTCACCTCCTCCACTCCGGTAGCAAAGATAGGGGAACCTCCAGACATTACCCAGACCTACAGCACAGCCGATGCCGGCCAGAGTGAACTCTATCTGTCTGCTCCACGTTGGCCTGGTGGGCTCTTGATCTGCGTCTGCTCCTTGTGTCAACATCGTTGCTCGCCTGGGCCCAAACTCCATGGACAGCTGAGCAGGATTTAAGTGTCTCTGGGTGATATAACCTCCCTTTTTTATGATCATTAATGATTAGCTTAGCAGAAAAACTTCAGTATATAAAAGCTCAGAGGGCTCAGAAAGAGAGGAAAGTTTGACATTTGTTAATAAGTGCATCCTTGATTGACTGTAAAATAGCCACAGAGGTTAAAAAAAAAAAAAGGAAAAAAAAAGCTGAATTTTATTTTTAATACCTTAAAAACACCTAGCCAGCCAATGTATATAAATAAATACAACTCTTATATATATGTATGTGGTCTTACTTTATATCCTAAATATTTTTGTTAATATCTACATGAGCTCTTATACTAAATAAAATATAAAAAATTAATAAATAAAATATAAAAAACCAAAGTCTTCTAGTAAGTTTTTACATGTGTAAATTATGCAGCACATGAACCAAATGTTCAGGAATTTACATAATTTATTCTCAACAGTATGTGCTCTGACACAGATTTCAAATGGAGTCATGAAGGCCAAACAAATCATGTTCCTGTACACCAACCTTAACCCTGCACAGTCAGCACACAAAGCAGTGGTGACCTGAAACATGTAATCATTCACAAAAACAGCAAGCAAAATCACATAGCTTTTCAAAAAAGAACTTTCTTTCTTATACCCGTGTGCTAGTTAAATGTTTATTGAATTCCTGAATTTTCCCATGTTACTCATGGAAAAATATATTTCTAATGTTGACATTTTAAAGAAAACATGTACTCTACTTGTTTAAAGTGGAAACAAGCACCAAAATAGCATACAATATACAAACATGAGTCTCCTAACAAAAGCATTTCAAGTGCTTGAACACTAAACACATGCTCTGCCAATCACAGTATAAACACTACTATGCAAGCAAGCTGGGGAAAGAGCTAGTGTGAAGCATCCTCCAGTGATGTGGGTTAAAGAGAAAACACATCCTGCCTGCAGAGAAGGGGTGCAGCAGTAGACATAACTGGTCCACAAACCCTCAACCTCTGTGGTACAGCAAATCTTGATGCAGGAAGTATGACTGCAGAGGACGGAGAAGACATACACAGAAGCACAAACAGTGGAGATTCTGTAAATTATTTCCTGTTGTGATGACATACAGAGAATTTGCAAAAGCACAAACTTAAAAATGATGAAAAGGAGCTCCAGGATGTCAGGCACCAAGCAGTTGCAGGCCATGCCAGTCACGTTTGGTTTTCTTTTTATTTTCTTATAATTTTTAGTTTTTTTTGTTTGTTTTGTTTTTAATTTAGGTTTTCAATTTTCACTCATATTCTAGAGTGGCTTGAGGTTTTTTTCACTTCTGTTATTTAAAAAACTTTAGCTTTCATTGGTTCAAATGTTTGTTTGTTTTTTAGTGTTTAGTTGCACTGGTGTCTGTATAATTTCTATTTATCAGGTTATGTGGGTAGGCTATATGTCATGCCAATGCCTAGACAGGAAAAGAAGTCAGGGCTTCAACAGTAAAAAGGCAACCCTGTAGGGCAAGTTTTGGTACCATTGTACTTCAATAATACTTTGCGGTATTGCGACATTCTTCTGCAAGGGTGTGTCATATCTCTATGGTGGTTGTGTAAGGTCAGCGCTGCTTGTGGCCTATTTCTAGCCCCAGAGAGTTAGTACCCTGTGAGTCTACCTTTTTCTTTTGTATTGTAGCAGAGTCTGTTTAATATATGACAGCTATATGGAAAACATACCAATGTGAGAAACTTAAAAGTTATTCCAATTAAATGTATCCAAAGCAGTTTCAAATGAAAGATTAGTGATACTAACATTAAGCAACATTATTCTATCAATTTATGTTAAACCAAAGGTAAACTAGGCCTTTTGGGGAAGCCAGTTCATTTCGGACTGATGAAATAGTATCTTACAATAATACAATGGAATGGCTTCTTTATTACAAAAAAAATAAAAAATAAATAAATAACCTTGACAAAGTAATAAGGCAGGACTTCAATTTTAAACAGGCAAGCATGAGGTGTAACTGTTAGCTGTCAGCATCTACAGGGGATTAAAATACTCATGAACTCTTGAACTATGAGCATTTGGTCAATTAAGTGATTTCTCAGAGATGATAATCTCAAAGTGCTGGCTGAGCCTGCAACTGTTCAACTTGCCTGTTTTGTTAAACTGTAGTTGAGGTCTCCTCATCATCTTCAAGGTTTTCCTTGCTAACATGCAGAAGGAGTTATTGAAAACTTTGTCACACTGCATTCCATCTTTTCTATATCACACATTAGCCAAGGTGGTCAAGTAAAGTAAAACTTATCTTTTACCAATGATGAATCACAGAGACTCGTCTAATTGCTAGTCCTGTCTCTGTTTCCACTCAAAGCGGGGCTCCTAACTGATCCCAGAGCAGTGAAAGCAGAGCCAGCGGCAGATTGCCACAATGCACAAATAACCATAAACTGCTGCTGGCCATCATTAATGCGGGACAGACACGCCTGTGAAATGATGCCACTACAGTGTCCAGTGGGATCCAAGGCAAGCGACTTCCATCGACAACAACCAACTACAGCCACAAGATGGCAGTGATGTAAAAGATAGATGAAAACAGGGACAGGTTTTATGACAGAGCATGAAAGGAGAGGGATGTTTTAACTTTAGTAGGGTTTTGATGTTTATTTTTAAATTTGACAAGGCAAGCACTGCTTGTCCTGACAGAACATCACTGACATTCAGTCATGTTGTGTTATATTACCATTTTACTTTAGTAAATGGTTTGCTCTTCTGTTTTTAGTCTCGGTGGTCCTTGAGTGTTTCCTTCTCGGTTCTGAACTCTGTTTAGTAATGTGTTTATGCCTTGATCACTTTGTGTTTTTTTTTTAGATTTGTTCATGTTGTCCAGTATATTTAGGTTCTTTGGTTATTTCCTCTTTGACTTTGTATTTAATTTTCTGTGGTGTCCTGTATTAGTTTTACTTCCAGGTTGTCATTTCCTGATTGTTTCCAGCTATTGTTCATTAGTTTCACTAGTATCTCATCTCTCACCTGTTTGTCATCTTCAGTCAGTTCTCTGTCTTCATGGCCTCTGTTTCCCCTCTGTTCTTGGTCATAGTGCCTTTTATGTTTCCCTGTTTTAGTTCCTCTGTCTGTTTCATGTTTGATTCTCCTGTTTTGGGATTATTAATACTCCACTTTCTGGATTTTGTTATTTTAGATCTTCAGACTCACTCTCTGGTGTTATGGAGCTCTGATTCCTATGTCCTGTCACTACACAGTGCACTTAAGCTTGTAGAGCTTATAAAAAATGGATATTATTTGTGATTAGGAAGATCAATTTAAACATATAGAGAATGATTAAAAACAA
Organism: Etia nguti; assembly: GCA_015106755.1. NCBI lineage: Eukaryota > Metazoa > Chordata > Actinopteri > Cichliformes > Cichlidae > Etia > Etia nguti. The sequence continues at coordinate 11,023 of VUQG01009361.1, read as the reverse complement.
ACAAACCTGGAGTTATGTTTGGATGGGAAATGATTAGACAGTTATGACTAGAAAGACCAACTAGAAAAGGTCATTACAGATCAGCAACATAGTTTGATTCTGCTGAAGACAGGAGTCTAAACACAGTATTTATTAGCTCATTTTTATCATACATGTAATATATTATTAGTGACATCCTTTCAAGTTTTAAAATTTCCTTAAAAGTAGTGTAGGTCCTTATACCAGATCATTTTCAGACAACTTACGCAAAGAACCAGTTTTAAATCGTAACTTTAGTCACGTTATTACTAGAGCCTTGTTATGAAAACACATTTGATATCATTTCTTCACATTTATTTGGTTGAATCGATGAAAAATGACAAAGAACACAGTTTGACAAGCATAAAATATTTTTTGCACCAACAACCTGATTTCCAAAGAACTATTAGCCAAACACTTAACGTCTCTCTTGATGATGTATCCTTTGCGCAAAAGAAGTGGCAGGCCTAAAAAACAAACAAACAAACAAACAAAAAGAACTATCTAAAGCAGATGAACCATATCTGGAAGTCATGTCCTCTAAAAAGACCTGATTACACAAGAACAGAGCTAAAAATCAGTGGTCTTTTAGACATAAATTTGAAACTTATTGGTTCAAATCATCCTCAGAGGTATAACTGTCAGTACCTAACTGTAACACACAGTGGAGGCTCTTTCATGGTTTGAGGCAGCATTTCAGCCAGTGATCCTGGGGATCCTGTCACAACTGATGGAATTATGAATACAGAAAAGTACAGTTAGATTCTAATGCACTGTGCAATACCAGCCAAAAAGCATCTGCACGACACTGGCTTCACTTTTCATAATGATCCCAAACACATTGCTAATGCAGTAAAAGGATACATGCACAGCAAAAAACACAGTGTAGCGCTATCAGTCATGGCCTGAGCCTCCCCAGAACTCAGACCTCAATATAACTTGCCAGAACGGATTAAAAAGCAGCCAACATCCAACAGAGATGTATATCATAAGGTAAAAATCCTTTTACCTTGTATACTATAGTATATATTTGCAGATGTTTCATTTTCAGTACTGCAAAATAATGGAGGGCAGCCCGCACCTCTGCCAAGATGTGATCATCTTCATCCATAAAATGTTGCTTTTTTTAATGAAGGTTACAGGGATATATAGAAAATGCACATATTTTAGAAGGAGAAAAGACCAACATAATTTCTTGGTTGGCTTTTGCTCACGTGCCTGAATGTGATATCATGTGACATGGTCACTCAGTATGAGTGTTTCTTGCAAATTACAGCGCGTGTTGTTTTGGTTATTTGCGTGAGAAGATATTTAAACAACCACGCCTATACTGTTATGATATCGCAATCCGGAGAGGAGGGGCCCTAAAGAAGGCAGGGACCGCTGTGGTCACGTGAGTCAATTGGCAGCAAAATAATCACATAAGTCGAGCAAAATAATGTTCAAAATAAAATCAAAAGGCTAATTTAAACCGGTGTTCACCATACAGGTTTGCCAACATGACTTTATTTTGAAAATTTATGAGCGGAAGAAGTGTGTCTCATTACGTTTAGCGTGACGCAACTACAAAGTAAAAATCTCCATTTTGAAAAAAAGAAAAAAGGAGTCGTCGGTAGGGGCGTGAGAGAAATATTTTATAGTTAGTGGGAAAAAAAGGAGCAAACGGTGTTTCAAAAAAAACTAAGTGAGTTTTGTATGCGTCGAAAAGGTGTGGATACACATTTTTTCTGCTGCTGAAATGGGAAACTGTCATACCGTTGGACCAAACGAGGCCCTTGTGGTTTCAGGTAACGTAAACGCTTCGTGGTCGATGTGTGTTTAGCTGCTTGACGAGTCAGGGTCGCTGAAGTAGAAGAAACGAAAAAGGTTTAATATAGCCATTATACGAAAAGCAACTAATAGCTTTTATTGTGTGCATTATAAAATAGAAAATAAAGTGACCTGTAATATCACGGTAAAATCACCATTTGATGTACTAAAGCGGGCGACAGCCCCGCGATCCGTGCCTCGAGAGGAAATAAGATGCATCTCCATGTTTTCTTTTCCCACATGTTGACGGGAGTACATGTATCTGGACAGATAAGTCGATTTGTCGTAATAAATGGACGAGCCAGCGTGTGTGTCTTTCTGTATTTTTTCCTATATCATTTCTGTTCTAAGTCCGCCGATTTCATCTGTTAATATTCTATTATTGCAGCATTTCACCTTATTGCAGTGGCGCTTGTTCAAATACGAGTACTAGTTTGTCAAGCTGCCTTTAGATGGTTTTGGTTTCCGCTCTGTTTATATTTCGGTTTCTACATGTGTGCTCACGAGTCTGGCTATATATGATCATTTTAGAGTCAAACAAACAAACAAGCGTAATATAACAGTTTAAGTGTAGGAACAGGACCACACGAAGCTGGATTAAAATGTTTATTTGCAGTGGTAGCTTACTCTTGGCTGCAGAGGGACTACAGCAGGATTAATTGAATTATGAGGGAAGGGCTTGTGCACGCTCCTGGATTTGCAGACTGCGTCTGTCACCACTGATGTTTCTCATACCCATGACACATGGCACACAGAATATAGTCCTTAAAATTTAAGAGCTACGGGCCATGTAGAAAACAATAAATTAAATAACTAAAACCAGATAATAATAATTTCCTGCATTCCCTATTGATTGATTGAGAATCCTACTGTAGGTTCAAACTGCGGTTTGGGAACGTGTTACAGGAAAGATGTCCAGCACGCCTCTGTAACTGAATCGTTAAGTGCTATTTCCTGTCCTTTTTCTCTTGTGATGAACAAATAACAACTTTGGGATTTTCCATTGTGCAAAAACCAGCTTGCGATTCATCACTTCGAGGAATGTTGATTAAGAACAAAGTTGAGTGGGCGTGAGTTGCACGTCCTGATCCCATGACCCGATTAGTCTCGGATGTTGAAAAGAAATAGCTTTGCTGTTTACATGTTTAGGTGCCAAAACACAACGTACTTTTCATGGCCTAAATTGTATATTAGTGCCACCATCTCTCCATAGTGTGAGTCAGGATATGCATTACTTTTTATCAAGAAAACTTAAGCTGGTAAAGGATTATTTTGGGTTTGCGTAAAGTGTCATTTACATGGTTTATTGACCTGTAGAATGAATCCATTAACAGGATAGTTGTCGCTTCAGCATTCCTCCATGAAATCAGTATGTTGATAATCATGTGACCAGACCAGAGTTACTATATTTTTTTTATTTTCCAATTTATTTTTTATTTTTATTCCATTTTGACTTTTTAAATCAGTTCAGTTTCAGTTTGTTACCAGAGTGGATTTTTTTTTGTTTCATTTCAGTTTTTATTGTGTGAAAATGTTTAGTTTTAGTTTAGTTTTATTAGTTTCAGTGTTGGTTTTAGTCTGTTTAGTTATTATTGTATAAAGGGCATATGTCAGAGGCAAGATTTAGGAAAATCAGTACAGGTATTACAATAAATACAACGGCTTTCAATATTTTATGAAAGCTGTTGACTTGCAGTCTTTTAGACATCCAGAGTCTCAATAAACATAGCCAACAATGACTCCTGTGATAAAATTGATAATAAAAGATGTAATAACATTTAACTTAAGTAACAGTTACTAAAACTAAGACTGTTTCTCTCTATTTTTTCATTTTAGTTTTAAAAGTTTACAAAATTGTTTCAGTTAGTTTTATTTTATTTTTTTCTTCAAAAAGTCTAGTTTTACCTCTTAAGTCAACTAAAATGTTTTTTCACATCTAGTTCTAATTTTACTTTAGTTTTAAACTACAAAAATCTTGACTTCTTGTTCAAATTTAATTTTAAAAAATCTGTTTTATTTTAAAGTTTTGAGGTAAGAAACAGTAATATTCATGTAACCTGACGTCCTCTATGGCAGACAAACTTAGTTATGGTATCACAGTATTGCTCAGTTTTACCAAGGATAGTATGTACTTTTTCTGGTTTGTGTACACGAGTGCTGCTGTTTCCTGTGGGATGTTAGTCAGTCAGGCAGCAAAGTGCACTGTTGTTGGAAGCTTAAAGGCCTGCTGTGTCATAAAGGAAGAGGTCTGCTACAGACTTATAATTTCAGATGTTGAATGGTTTACTAAAAGTATTTGAGTTAGGGAAGTATGTGTTAATAAGGGTAGTCCACTCCTGGTGCTCCTCCCCTTTCTGTCTGTTATCATGTGACAGCTGAGAATGTCACACTAATCACTCATGATTACACCATGAGGCTGAGGCTAGTGAAAGCGGCGGCCTAACCTAACTCAGTCTCATTTGGAAACTCTTGTCAGTGTCATTTCTATAGGTTAGGAGGGTAATGGCTTATAAAATATTGAAAATAGTTAAAGAGTTTTCTTACTCTTAATAAAAATATAAACTAACATTCAAGTGAACTAAACAGCAGCCTGGCAGAATTTGGACTTTTCTGGTGAGGCAAAATGAAAGAAAGGTTGTGCTGAAAGGCAAAACAAGAGAATCATTGCAAACTAGAATGTATCACAATAGTGATGATTATTATTGCATAATTAAAACTTGATAATAAGTTTTAATTGTCCTTGGAATCCACTGTTGTAATAATAATGGACCCACAAAATCAGAAAGAGTGGTTGCATGAGATGAGAGCTTGAGTGTTTCACCTTTTACCTGTTTGTTTTGGAGAACTTTTCTCACGTAGCTGCTGTGGGTGCTGTGGTTGGAAGATTGAGAGAAGGGTTTTTGTTTTTTTGTCTTAAAGCTACACATGATCCTGTTTAGAAACTGAGTGCAAAACAGAAAACTGGGTCACTAATTGATCTTTTTCAAAAGAGTGATACTCATTTGGGTTTGCAGTAAATTTGTTTCTGGACTTAAAAGTTTGCATTAGTATGAATTCAGGTGGTTTGTGCACAAAGTTTAAAAGAACCCAGACTGGATGTCATATTGAAGAAGTCACATACAACAGCATGTGACCTTTTGCTACATTGATTGCAGCCATGTGACGTGTTTTATCTGTGTTGCTCCAAAGGTGGCTGCTGTGGCTCAGATCAGAAGACTTATGTTGTGGGAGGCTGGGCTTGGGGCTGGTGGCTCGTCTCTGACATCCAGAGGTAAGATCTGTCTGCTCTAGCTCTAACCCAAACAAATGTGCTCACAAACTCAATCAGGAAGCTTTTAAGATGAGGGCATCTGCAGGTCCCCACGAAAGGTTCTATAATACCTTTATGTCCTTATGGTCATGATTCAAGGTTTTTTAAGAATATAAAGTTAATAAAGAGTTAGCTTGCCTTTCTTGTAATATAAGTTTGAAAATATGCTACGATTTTGCCATGCCGCCATTCGGCCAAATGGTCTTCTGAAACAAGATATCAAAAATATAAAAATCTAGAGGCTCTCATGCTCCCAAGCAGTGTTTCCTTTTTTTTGACTCCCTATAGGATTTTGTCTGGCAGAAGAAACACAAAATAAAGATCTATAAACCATATGAAGAGCCATATTCAAGCAAGTTATGAGATCATTTAGAAATATTGATGAACAGTAACAGTTGTATAGGATTTGTTTTTACAGGGTTTTGCTGTTCAGTGATCTTTTAAGTTAATAAATTCAAGAGTTAATTTGTTTTCCCCACCTTACACTTCGAGTGAGTGTTAATCAGATCATTTCAATAAAGACGTGGAGATGTAGTATACGTCTCCTGTTTATCTAATGAGATTATGTTTGCCTAGACCCTTTTTATTAGGGCACATACCCCTGTAAAATCTCAGCTTTGTGTTTTGAATAACAAGGGCTCGTGTTTGGATTTTCTTTTACATTATTTTACATTCTTAGCAACAGCAAAATAAACATTTTATTTATATATATATATATATATATATATATATATATATATATATATATATAGATAGTCAAAAAACACA
>VUQG01009359.1:0-14417 GCA_015106755.1 Etia nguti | reverse complement strand
TTTTGTTGCCCGGAAGCCTTTAACTGAAGAGCTCATTTGCAGACTTTTTCGCCATCTTACAATGCTGTGATTGCAGCCATTCCCCAACTCTCTGTGAATGGTACTCATGGCCATTGATCAGTGGTCTTTGATCAGTGGGTTTTGGTCAGTGGTTGTTGATCAATGGTCATGAGAATTTGCATAATTAAGATTAAGGAACTGACCTCCCAGCCCATTGTTCCTTCAGTGGGCTGGTTTCAGTCGTTATGCAAATGTACTGTTTATAAGATTGGGGAAACCTGCAGTCAGCTGAGACTGAAGAAGTCACTTGGATGAGTGACGAAACGTTTCTCCCACAAAACGCTACGTCCAGATGAACAGAATCAACTTTTGGAGATAGTGGTTTTTAAGCTATACAGAACCAAATCACAACTCTCGCCTCAAGGTGCTTCATACTATAGGGTAAAGACCCTACATAATTAGAGAGAAAACCCTGACAATCAGAAAACCACCTATGAGAAAGTATTTGGCAACAATTGGAGGGAAAGCTCCTTTTTAACAGGAAGAAACCTCCAGCAGATCCAGGCTCGGGGAGGGGCAGCCATCTGCTGTGACTGGTTGGGGGTGAGGGGTAAGAGAAGAGGGCAGATGGACATAGGACACCAACCAGACACAAAAGATACAAATGGTTCACAAAATCAAGCCCCAACTATAAAGCTTAACCAAAAAGGAAATTTTTAGGCCTAATCTTAAAAGTAGAGAGGGTGTCTGTCTCTGGAATCCAAACCGAGAGCTGGATCCATAGTACAGAAGCCAGAAAGCCCTGCCTCCCATTCGACTTCCAGAAATTCTAGGAGCCACAAGTAATCCCACAGTGTGAGAGCGAAGTGCTACAGGGACAATGTGCTATAAGGTCTTTAAGATATGATGAGGCCTGATTATTCAAGTCCTTGTATGCAAGGAAAGGAATTTCAAATTCATTTCTGGACTTGACAGAGAGCCAGTGAAGAGGAGTTAATATGGGAGAAATATGGTTTCTCTCTGTAGTTCCTGTCAGTACTCTCGATGCAGCATTTTCAATCAACTAAAGGCTTTTTAACAAGCCTTTAGAACAACCAGATAATAATGAATTACAATCTATCCAAGACGTAATAAATGCATTTTTTCAGAATTACTTAAAGACAGGATTGTCTTATTTTAGAGTTATTGCACAAATGCAAGAAACCAGTCCTGTCTGGAGGACACATCCTGGTCAAAAATGACTCCAAAAGTCTCACACAGCCTGTTTCACATGCTTCAAAATGACATCTCGCTTGCTGTGTGGAAATTTTCAAAATAAAATAAAAGCAGACGCTTTGTGATCATGTAGTTTACATGTGGCATAAAGTCTGGTGTGGTATGTTCTGGTGTAACATTTGATGCATATTAAAAATAATTAAATAAACACATTGCAAATGGCTTTTGTCATATTTCAAAAAAGCCTAACTCATTCATTTCTCTGCTATGATCAAACTTTCCATCGCTTTGAGAATTGGTACACAGAAGTATTTTTTTTTAAATGTAGCTTCATACCTCTTTTCAGTTCAGTAGTTTTCTAAAGGTTCCAGGCACACGTTTCCATATCTCTGTTGCTATGTGTTTTAAAATGCAATGCAAAATATTTAAGATTGTCTCACAGCAAAGATACACAGGCCTCTCCTTTCTCCCCATAAAAGCATACTGAGGCAAACACCCCCATCTACCTTCAGCATCAACTTTAAATTTCTGCTACTAAATACAGTGTAGCTGTGCCTGTCTAGTTTAGCATGTACACTGAATCATGTCGCTCTGAAGACCACAACTACTATTTACAGGGTCCAAAATATAATAAGAATCTAAACTGATATGCAGGCAATGTGCAAACGGCTGGAGTTTGACATCAGTGTACTTAACTTCACAGGCCTCAAGGTCTGAATTGCAACACAATGCTTCTGGGTGCAAAATAAAGTGTCCAGGAATAAAGCCTTCTTCCTCCTGCCATTGTAAAACTTGCTAAAGCCTTTCAGTGGGGTAGACTGGCACCTTTTAGTAAGCCAGTTCTGGACCTACTACTCTCCCACCTCCTTTTCTCACTACGTGCCCACACCTCTACCCGTCAGCTCTTTTCTCCCTTTTTAAACTCCCTCACCCCGCCAACCTGAATCCTTTCCTTGCTTCCCTCTGCCCCCACCCTTGCCTTCCCTCCACCTCATCGTCTGCATGCTGACAGGTCGATGTCACAGCAGCGCTGACTTATGGGCTGTGAGGATTCTACTCTGTCAGGAACAACTCTCTCCACTTGGAATACAAATGCAAACACGCACACACACGCACACACATGCACATAGAGTCAGGTGCACATATGTAAACACTCCTGTACATACCTGTTGGAGCTCGCCAGAATACATATAACCTAACATCTAACTATGGCTTTTCCAAGGTGCTTTTAATCCTCAGTAGTACAAAGAGTAACAGTGAGCACTGTATGAAAGCAATTTAAATTGACTTGGATGTGCTTAAACCTGGCCACAATCATTTAATCACATATATATCAGTATTAGTGTCAAGTCTGACAGATTTTACTCTTATTCATACTTATATCTTGTTACCAGTGCATTAACACATTTTGTATTTACTGTTACAATCAACAAAAAGGTAATTTTATTGTATTTATATAGCACCAAACCACAACAACAGCCGCTTTATTTTGTAATGTAAAGACCCTACAATAATACAACCACATAATACTACAATTTTTTTTCTCCAATGTTGTTATAGCTGTGTGCAGAGGCCAAAATTACCACTGCCTCAAAAACCAAATATATTGTGTATACATTTTGTAATTTTTACAATCATTTTAGTGATTTATAAGATAAATAATGTCAAAATGTTCGTGCGTGTGTGTCAACCTGGCAAAGCAGATTGCGGAGGCAGGTGACTTCCTTTTGCAGATCTTTTGTCTGGACCACTAGCTGGTTGCAGATGGTTTGGGCCTCCTTCTTTGGGTCCAGGGAGAAAACCAGCTTCTCAGAGACAGAGAGAGATGGCGATGATTTTACAAATGTAGTGGGACGAAAGACAAGATAAAAGGAAGCCATGTGCAAAAAATACTGAATTGAAACCTTTTCGCTGGAAAACATATTTTCCGTTACATCAGTTACACATTTTATTTACAAAATTTTTAATAGACACAGAATTTGGCCAGTCATAGTTGTTTATCTCCTGGTTGGTAAAATCCTAATAACTGGACGGGTAAAGAGGGTATTGTGCTGCACCTGAGCGGGTTGGCGAGGGAAACGATTTAAGACGTCTTGAATGGTCTCTGTCAGGTAGCAGCACTGCTGACTGATGCTTATGAGGAAGTTTTGCAGCTCCTCACTCCTGCAAACATGTGGAACTTATGAAAAAAAGGCCTGATAAAATCATCACAAAATTTTTAATTAAATAAAAATCTTTTCTTACATACGGTACATATCTTTCATGTTATGCTGCTTAATGCATATTAATTGTATGGCAATTATTATTAGTCAGAAAATATTCAACCACTTATCAAGACATTTATCAAAAAAATTGGTCGCAGATTTGACTGCAAACAAACGTTCCTTTTTTTCTTTTTCTTTTTTAAGAAGGTCATATACTAATCAGCTGGTTGGTTACTTATTAACCTGAAAAACAATCCAACTTAATTTTTAGACAGATGAATAACTCTCTCTGACATTTAAAAATAAGGTCAAGTGGTTTACTTGTCTAAAAACTAAAGCTGAAAGGAAGGTCCACATGGAAAAAAAGCAAGGCAGAATTAGCTGAAGATGCTCAGCTATGATAGTGCAGACTAACTGGTAGTTTGGATGAAACTTTGCATTAACGAGCTCCATGCATTTTCTTGGAAATAACCTTAGCACGCTATAGCAAACTGAGCAGGTGGCCAAGCCTTCTTCGCACCTCCTCCTCGCACTAACCCATGCTGTCATCCCTCTCTGAAAACATGCACCTTAAATGACTAGTTATTTAGATTAATCAAACGCCGTCCCTCTCTATTCCCATCCTCTGGTCCTGTGGAATATTGATAGCTCTTATCTTAATGGTACATTTCCCTCGTTGAGGGGACTGGGCAGCCAGCCACTCCGGCCCTCCTCACACTCTGTCACACGGGCGAGTAAACACTGTCAGTCAGCCTGTGCTGCACCCTCTCCTCCCTTCTTCCTCCTGTTAGTTTATCTAGGGGGAAGAGAGTGATGATGGGCCTGGGTGGGCAGGTCGTTGAAGGCATAGCAGACGTTATGTTTGAGTGCTGACAGAGGATGCATGAGAGCCACTGAAAATTATTTATCTGGGGATTTTGGGGAGGGTTGGGAAGCCTTTAAGCTTCCCTGTCTTTTTCAAAAAGAACCCAGCAAATGCCTTGCTCAGTGGTAGCTGCTGGGAGTGGAGTGATATGCTGTTTGGCCAGTGAAACAATTTTTTAGAATTTCATATACCACTACAATATCATAATCGAAGCGCAGACTCAGCTTTGATTCAAGTGGTTGAACAAAAACACAGCCTTACCACTGAGACATGGACCAATTTGCTTTCTCTCACACTAAAAACATATTCAGGCAGATTTAGACCTGCAATTATTATTTTCATATTATTTTATATTTCCTGTTTAGCTTCCAGTGGAAGCAGCAATGCACTCCTTCCTTACAAGACTTTTACTTTGCCATAGGTAATGTTTACCATCATTTTAAAAGTCAATTATTACATATAATCAAAGTAAATTATTTTTAAGTTTATATTAAGATGTCAATAAATAAATAATGAAATCTAAGCTAGATTTACAACTTCAGGACAGTACAATAATCCTGAAAAACAACACATCTGGTGCTTTACTTTACTGTCCTACATTTGAACAGTTTGGGTTTTACAATTTTTTTCCTGGAGGTGGAGGGGGCTTATGTAGTGCAAGCAACCTGGCCAAGCAGGTTTTCAATAACCCATTGTCATGCCAAAACATTGGGGTACTTTTAAATATATTTGTCTTAGAAATAAACTACAACCCTTTAAACATATTATTAAACTTTTCTAGGATTATGATTTGATTTTTGGAACTGAGAATATAAATAATGAAAGAAAATGTTAATCATAGATGAGCATGGTTAAAAGCAAAGGATACTAGATTGTGACAAATTCAAAAACTGCAAATGAAAAAAATTGAGCTTCTTATCCCCCTGACTTGCGAACAAGACCCCAAGATACTTTAAGTCTTCCACTTAGAGTAGCAACTCCTTCCAAAATCTTTTGTAGGCACTCAACCCTTTTATAGCTTAACACCTACACCACATATTCAGGAAAAAAGACATATAAAGACCTCTTTTCCAACCATTTCAGACTTTTTACAACTACTTAGTTAGATTCTGCTTAAAACAGAATCTGTACATGTGAACAAAAACTCTCTAGGCCCACAAATGTGATAAATGTATCCACTTGGCAATGAAACATCTGTAAGATTGTAACCTATGGTGTATAGTTTACGTCAGTATTTGTTCCTATTAGTCCTTTCCTTACTTTTACAAGCACTTTACCACTGCTGCCAACTATGTATCCAACTTTTTTCAGTGTTTAGATCCTGAAGGAGCTTTTACAGAGTTCTAGCCCTGATAAAGATTTTCATCCCAGTTATCAACGGACTGACTGGGGCGTCTCTCATCCTGCAGGTGACACAGGCAAAGAAAATGAGTCCAGTTCAGCAGAGGATTCATGAAGTGATGGGGTGCGGTGTGATGACTGTCTGGCCTCTGACGCTGCGTTCATTGCAACCACCCATCGCTTTCACCTTACAAATCATTACAGCTCCGCTTAAACCATTAAGTCCAAGCTCGGGCACGGCTATGGAGATAAGGGGGAGGGAGATAGAGCCAGGACAGTGAGATGCTTATAGGGTTGATGGACGACTTCCAGTGGAGGAGGACAAATGGAGCATCACAAAAAGATGGAGGTGGCTGAATGTGGGGGAGGGTTTAAGGTGTGGGGCTGACAAGTGTTTAAATTTTTGCTACTACTGTCAACTTTGTTTCTGTCTTCATGCAGCGTGTTTGTAAAAGTTTTTTTTTTCCTTGCTCCTTTTCAAATACTTTTGGCAGACTGAGGTTTTCAAATTCTTTCAGGATTGACAAGTTTTCTGACACCACATTCTACAATGATTTTTATGTACCATGAAGAAAGTCCTGATTCAATTAATTTTCATTCTAAGTTGAAGACCTCCTTCCTGAAAAATAATCACAAAAAAAAAAACCTCTAACAAATTCGGTTCAGTTCCATTTAAATCAATTTAATTTATATAGTATCTATTCCCAGCATCAGTCACCTAACGATACTTTTATTATAAGGTAAACACCTTAAAATATTAGAAAAAAAACCCCCCAAACCCCTGTGATCAAGCACTAGAGGACAGTGGGAAGGAAAAACTCCCTTTTAACAGGAACCTTGGACAGAACCTGGTTCTACAAGGGGTAGCAACTGCAATTGGTTGTGGGGGGGAGAGGAGAGGAGAACAAAGAGAGACAGGACAAAAGGTCTCTCTTTGCATTAGAAGGAGGAGGAAAAAAAACAGAGGAGTGGTGTATAAACACACAGAAATAGTGAAGAAGAAAAGCTCAATGCATCATGGAATGAAACCGCCAGCACCCTCAGCTTACTGCAGTGAAGCTAAGGAATGGTTCAGGGTCACCAGATCAAGCCCTAACTATAAGCTTTGACAAAGAGGAAAATATTAGGCGTAATTTTAAAAGTAGAGAATGTGTCTGTCTCTCAAATCCAAACTGGGAGCTGGTTCCACAGCAGAGGGGCTGGAAAACTGAAGGCTCTGTCTCCCATTTACTTAGTTCACATTTTGAGAACTCAGTCAAAACATTTGCCTGATTCTGGTGTTAAATACACTGTTGAGAACAATACAATAATAAAATGCATTAGCTAACTATTTTTGTTTTTAAAGAGCAAAAAGCAAATAAATTGATAAATAAAATTTAAAAAACAAACAAACAAACAAACAAACAAACAACAACATGGCACCCAGGAAGGGCTCAGGGTAAACTTAGGACTAGCAGGCCACAAATCTCGTGTTTACCCTGAGCCGATCCTGGGTGCCAGGATGTTGGGTTGTTTTGTTTTGTTTGTTTTTTTCATTTGTTGAACATTTGTTTTCTTAAACATGCTTGCTGAATGTTAAGATCTGTCACCATACCCACTGTCTGAAGGTCCCAGTTGCCTGATTGTTTCCAGGTCCACTTTGTCCAGGAGCATCTGCTGCACAGCAGTCAGCACCTTCTTCTGGTCCTCTGGGTCTGTGACACCAATCTGGAAAACAGACTGACAGTCTGACTGACAGTGATTACACTGGTATTGTCTTAGCGCAGCATTTGATACTGTAGATCAGGGGTGGGGAACTCCAGGCCTAAGGGCCAGTGTACTGCAGGTTTTAGATGTCTCCTTGATCCAACACAGCTAATTCAAATAGCTAAATTACCTCCTCAACATGTCTTTAAGTTCTCCAGAGTCCTGGTAATGAACTAGTCATTTGATTCAGGTGTGTTGACCCAGGGTGAGATCTAAAACCTGCAGGACACCGGCACTTGAGGCCTGGAGTTCCCCACCCTTGCTGTAGATCATAATATACTAGTAAATACACAGAACATTTGGTGAGTCACAGGAACGATTCTTACATCCTCACTGCGTACAACCTCAAAAGAAGAATGCAACATATCACACATTCTTGACTTCCTTGTATAACATACAAATGCACACCTTAAAGCAGACAACATACAAGCTGAAGAGGAAATGGCATTGTACTCATTTAGAAGATCTTCATTTGGCCTGAAAAAATAGTTTGTTACTCTATTACAAAAAAAATGCTATCTGTAAAGCTAGGAAATCTTTTTATTCAGCACTGATTGAGTAAAACAGGAACAATCCCAGGTTTCTTTTCAGCATTGGAACCAGACTGACAGAGAGCCAGACCTCTGTTAAACCAAGTATTCACTTAAGTAGCAATGACTTTATGAATTTCTTCACCAAAAATATAATGCAAATGCAGTTTCTTCCTCTAAACCATCAATGTGCCTTTTAGACCCCATTCATACAATATAGTATAGTATAATTATACAGTATGAAGGACCTTGGACCCCTGTAGCTCAGGAGGTAGAGCAGGTCTACTAACTGGAAATCTGGTGGTTCGGTCCCTTGCTGCCCAGTCTGCATGCCAAATATCCCTGGGCAAGATATTAACCCCAAGTTGCTCTCTATGTGTGTGAATGTTAGATAGAAGGCACTTATGTAGAAAAAGCAAAGAAAGTGCTTGTGTGAATGGGGGTGAGTAGTTGTATAAAGCACTTTGAGTGCTTCTCATCAAGATGGCGCTCCCCAGTGTGCGACGTCACGGAGCGCGCCGAGTCAAGTCACTTATTATTACTTTTCTTCTCCTTACTACTCTATGGTGTCGAGCTAAGACACACACTGCAAAGACTTTCTACAATCGGGCTACCCTGCTAAAATCTTGAATCTTGAATCTCAGGTAAAGTAGAAAAGCTCTCTATAAGAACCAGTCCATTTACCACTGAGGTGAGATCTTCTCCAACCTTAGCTATTTTTTAAAAAGAAGTTAAAAACAGTATTACTCAGAACTGCTTTTAAGTAATCATGTAGCTACACCATAGAATTAATATTATATTTTCTATCATTTTTCCCCTATTGTCTCTTTTCGTTTTTTTTTTTTTGTAAAGCACTTTGAATACCTAGTGCTTGAACAATGCTATATAAAGTAAACTTTTCTGAAGCTTAATCATGCTTCCATTTAATTTGATCAGTTTTTTCTTCTCTGATTGCCTCCAATTTACTGTGAAATATGTATAATGTATGCAAACATTTTGCATCTATTCACCTTTTACACATTTTTAATTTCTCTCCCATACTGCAGAAGTAAGTGTAGTACGTATCAGTTTAATCTCTTCTTAAACAGTGATATCAGCAGCTACTCCTCTCTCTTTCTGGGTCATTATCAAATCTGGCAGCCAGAAAAGAGAGCTGACAGACACACAGATGTTACAGACATCCTCTACCTTCTTAAGGTCCTCTTCCTCCATGGTCAACAGGTAACTCCAGGTGATATCATTTTCCTGTGCATGTGTGTATGTGGAAAGCCAAAAAACAGAAAAGATCACTCAGCATTTACCAAATCAAAACTTCACAACCTGAAGCAGATGTACCTGCATAACACTTTTCCATACAGTAACAGAAAGCCACCTGCAGCTGTCAAAGCTGACCCTTATAAATCAGATAGGGCCTAAAACCAAAGCTCACCCTGAGTTTAATTCAGGCCAAGCTAATCCAGCACATTACATTTATTATTGAGTACCAATTAAAATATGTAAACTACATGACACATTCCCAAGCCTATATGTATCTGCGTCAATAAGGCAGCTGTGCTCAATTCATTGTAGCTCACCCATTACATTAGAGCGTTTCCTGCGGTCAAGAGAGGTCCCACAAGAGGACATCGTACTACGGAGCCCCGCAAAGGGACATTGGAGAAAAAAAAATTAAGACAAACTTTTGCGAGATCTCGAGTTACTTTTGCGAGATCTCGCAAAAGTTTGTCTTAATTTTTTTTTCTCCAATGTCCCTTGCGGAGCTCCGTACATATCTGCTCACCATCCTGGAATTATTGAAATAAGAGAAATCTTTCATATTACAAAAAAGTACTGTGCATTCAAAATATACATTTTTTGAGCAGAGCAAAACACACCAACATACAGAGAAATCATATTGCAGGGTGCACTAGAGTACTTACAGTCATAATGTCAGTGAGGTAGCCCAGGTTAAGGCCATGCAGGAGGAGCGCCAGGTCATCAAGCTTGCTTACACTGAAAAGGGCAGAAAGTTCACTGAGACTTACAGCTAACTGACTTATTACACAATATTAACCCATGTGGCTAAGGGTGTGGACAACTAGTCAACTAAACACTTCTGCACTGGCCAGTTTACAACAGAAACACAACTTTCTCAACCAAATATTCATTGTTTTTAATACATTTTTAATAAACTTCACACTTTACTGTTGAATCTAAGATGCTATCCTCAATTTGATACCATAGGGAAAAAAAAGGCCTCCATGTCATTAAATATAAACTCCTTTATTAAAAACTCATTTTAAATCGCTGGTGTAATGTTAGCAGACAGTTTATTTTAAATGTTACCATTGTAGTCTGTTGACAGGACACAATGAAATGTTAAGATGGTTGCCAAGTTACCAGATATATTGTAAAGCATATGTATAACATTAGCTACTGCAAACATTTTAGTCTATGAGAAAGAGCTGATTTCACAATAGCAATCACCAGTTTGCTTGGTGGGGGATATTTTTTTTCTTAAAATTACAAAAATTAAAAAACACACTATAGCTTTGGTAGCAGGATTTTAAGAAAAAGACTATTTTGGGGTTGTCTTGTTTCCATAATTCCATTCAAAACGTTAAATTTTCATAGATTATAGATTCAGGGCCCACAACTTAAACGATTTCAAGTACTTAGTTGTTCATTTGTACATAACAGGAATTCAAAAAATTAGAATACTGTGAAGACATTACCATTTACTTCTCAGTTTTTGCAGGAAAAAAAAAAAGAAAGAAATTAGGATCACATCAAATCAATCAAAATGTGGTACTTTCAAACAATATGTCAATCTTCAATACTTGGTTAGGAAACCCTTTGCCTTAATCACTGCCTCGATGCGCCGTGGCATTGAAGCAATCAGCCTGAGCCATTGACTGGCAGTTATGGAAGCCCAGATTTCCTTGATGCTTGCTGTCAGCTCTTCTTTGTTTTTGGGTCTGGTGGACCTCATTTTCCTCTTGATAGTACCCCACAGATTCTCAATTGGGTTTAGGTCTGGCGAATTGGCATGGCCATCAAACCAGGTTTTGGTACTTCTGGCGGTATGGGCAGGGGCCAGGTCCTGCTGGAAGATGAAATCTGCATCTCCATACAGATCATCAGCAGAAGGAATCATGAAGTCCTCTAAAACATTCTGGTAGACTGTTGCAGTGACCTTGGATTTAAGAAAGCAGTTTACCAACACCTGCACCGGACATTGCACCCCAAATCAGGACTGACTGTGGATATTTCACACTGGACCTCAAAAGCAGCTTGGGTTCTGTTCCTCACCCGTCTTCCTCCAAACCCTTGGACCTTGATTCCTGAATGGAATGCACACTTTACTTTCATCGGAAAAGAGGACCTTGGACCACTGGCCAACAGTCCAGGCCTTCTTATCCTTGGCCCAGTTGAGTCGCTTCTGACGTTGTCTCAGCCTCAGAAGTGGTTTGACCCGAGGAATTCGACAGTTGTAGCCCATCTCCCGGATGCATCTGAATGTGGTGGTTTTTGAAGCTGTGACTCCTGCCTCATTCCACTCTTTCTGGATCCCTGCCAGATTCTTGAATCTTCTCTGTTTGATAATCCGCTGAAGGCCACGGTCATCTCTTCTGCTGGTGCATCTTCTCCTGCCACATTTTGCCCTTCCACTAGACTTTCCATTGATATGCTTGGACACAGCACTCTGTGAACAGCCAGCCTCCTTATCTGAACTTTTGTGGCTTACCCATCCAATGGAGGGTCTCAATGATGCTTTTCTGGCCAGTTGTCAAGTCTGCAGTCTTCCCCATATTGAACCTAACTGAGACAACAGAACCAAAGTGAAGCAATTTAATGACACCTGGGAAAACCTGTAAAATTTGGGCTGATGTCTTCACAGTATTCTAATTTTTTGAATTCTTGTTTTCGTGGATTTTATGAGCTGGAAGCCCAAATGTACAAATAAACAACTAAGTACTTGAAATCGTTTAAGTTGTGGGCCCTGAATCTATAATCTATGAATGTTTAACGTTTTAAATGGAATTATGGAAATAAATAAACTTTGATATTCAAATTTTTTGGAAAGGGTCATACATATAACCAAATTTGTAATTAGTAACGGTCTTTTCTATTTCTGTTTTGTTCTGTTTTACTAGCATTAAGCAAAGGCGTATAGAGGAGTTTGTCCTGAAAAGAGGCTCGTGCACGTCTCAAATTGCTGAAGTCATGACAGAGAGCACCTTCACCATGGTTATCAGCAGCTGGGAACATCATCTCAAAGATAAGAGCAAGCCTCACTCCAGAGCACATCCGCTGCAGTCGTGAATCCATGAACGGAATCATCTGTAAACTTTGGAAACTTGCTATTTTGGACTGGAAAAAAAAGCTTTTTGATTTAATTTTAAGCTTTGTTTAAACTTATGGAACTATCTGAACTATTTGCACATTGTTTTTTGTTTAAATACTACTAGCACTTTAAGTGGTGAAGCATTTTCAGAATTTTGGTTTTTGAAAGGTAGTGAAAGTTTTTTGATTTTTTGCTCCCATTCAACAGCGAAAAAAAATTAGTTACCAGAGAATCCCTACCAAGTACAGTAAGGACTGGTTGGGACAGGACCGGAGTCAAAATGTATTAGATTTTCTGACTACTCTACTGTTGATAAAAGAAAAGAAAAAAAAAAAACAATGCTAGAAAGCTGAAGCTCCTGAAGTGCTTTTGAGGGTCGACCTGCATTTTTGACATTTTCATTCTTTCTAAATCAGCCTTTGACGTGGAGTTCAAAGGGTTAAAGACAACATTTTTGTACTTTCAGGATTAGAAGAGAGCAACAAGGAGTCCACACAAATTAGAGTAACCACAGAGTACCCGCAGTTCCAGTCTTACTGCTGGCATGACGCGCTTCAGAAATTAGCTTCTCTTCTCATGATGTTCATAACATGTTTAATGTGTAACATGGGCTTTAACGTCTTTGTAGCCGACAAGAGAGAAAGGCAGCTAAAATGTTTACAGCCTCTAACTCACAGTGCCAGACGTGGTCTAAAATTACGTTTCTGGCTGATGATAATTGCCCAGCAGTGCCTGAATGGACTAAACATTCATGCAGAAGGTTTATTATTGTTTATGTCTGGTTTGACAATGGTTCAACAACACCTGCCACACAGACACTGGTTCAATGAGAATCCAACAGAGGGTATTAAGCTACAGTGACGACTGGAATAGAGTTTTGTAATGTCAAGAGATGATTGGTGTAAAGAGGAGTTGTATGAACAGAGTGCATCGTCACTCAAGCGCTGACAATCAAGTCTGAACACATATTGTTTTTACCTGCTGTAAACTCGCAGCTCTGTACAACCACAACTTTGCACTGACAGGAATTAAACAACAACAAAAAAAGAAGACAAACAAGTTAAAATAATACTACCATACTGATAAAACACTTTAGAAATCTGAGGCTTCTGTGATGATGGGTTCAGAATCGAGACAAACCTTTTAAGAATGTTACCTATTGCCGCGTTAAAAAAAAACAAAAGCCCTAAAAGCATACAAGTGAATGCAAGAGTTATCTTACCTCTCCTTGGGAGATGGAGATTCAGAGTTAGTCTTGAAGAATTTAGATAGCGTGTCCTCCATGGATCCAGAGGCCTGGACATTAGAGATGTTTGAGGAAGAGGCCAAAATCCTGGAAATCTGTGAACAGATGCACATTCATGAACTCTGTAAGATTAAGCAGCTGATGGTAGAGAACTGTTTTTGACAGTACAGCATACCACAAGTGCTTCGCTGTAACTTTAAAACAACTTACAAGGTGAATAAGCCCATCCAATGAGTCAAACTAGACCCTTTAGTGGGTGGATTCATGCCCCCAAACCCATGTTTCATTTAATGCTTATAAGCATTATAATATTGCATTTCTGGGAAACAATTAACTTTTCCCTTAGATCAGAAATGTTAAACAGCATATAGATAGCATCTAAAAGCATATAAGTATTTTAGGTACCTGTCTGTGTTTGAAGATCTCAGCCAGATCAGCAGGGCTTTTGCCAGTTTTTGTCCTGATGGTTTTGTCTGCTCCCAGCTGGAGGAGTTTCAGCACTGCCTCCTTCCTTCCATACTGCACTGCTATAGCCAAAGCCTTACAAAAAAAATTTCATTAGTTACATACATAATGTCAAAGTACAGGGTGGGCCATTTATATGGATACACCGTAATAACGTGGGAATGGTTGGTGATATTAAAGTCCTGTTTGTGGCACATTAGTATATGTGAGGGGGCAAACTCCTCAAGATGGGTGGTGACCATGGTGGCCATTCAGAAGTCGGTCATCTTGGATACAACTTTTGTTTTTTCAATAGGAAGAGGGCCATGTGACACATCAAACTTATTGGTAATGTCACAAGAAAAACAATGGTGTGCTTGGTTTCAACGTAACTTTATTCTTTCATGAGTTATTTACAAGTTTCTCTTTGTTCACAGCCATTGACATGTCGAAGAGGTTAACACGTGAGGAGCGGATCGAAATTGTGTTGATATCTGGT
>VUQG01009358.1:14637-30058 GCA_015106755.1 Etia nguti | reverse complement strand
CATGAATCTGTGGAGATTGTTGTCCTGTTTGCTCCGCTCCTGCCGAATCTCAGTTTCTCCACCCGCCACAGGAAATGTCCTCCATCACGATTATGGGCTGAATGTAGCCAAAAAAAGAAGGGAGGGTGTGGGGGTAGCAAAAGACAAACTGCAAATCGAAAGGGGGAGCAGAAAGGGAAGTGGCCTCTTGTTTGGCATGAAAAGAGAGAGGGTGCACTTCAACCAGAATGAGGGGTCGATTTGATTTGCAATTACCCCCCAGATGATCAGCTGGTGTTTGAAGTTGATTGGCTTCCTGGAGTAGAAAGTTCTGGAGGGGCTTTGACTCCTGACGACCTCAGGGCAAGCGCGGTGTGACCCGGGAGCCCCGGATGTGCCCCGTGCACATCAGTCATGCAATCCATCCTCGTCAGACATCAGACAACAGATGTCTCTTCCTGTTGGCTCCATCTTACTGACCAACCTGTGACCTGGAGGAGAAGATGCAGAGAAGTATGTATGGAGACATCAGAATACAAACAATCACAATTTTGAGAGTATACACGTGGACGTAGAAGAACAGAAACCTCATATGGGTTTGTGAGGTCTTTTCGTAGGCAAACATGCTAACCCTTTGAAACCCTGACTGAGCAGCTGCGTTAAAGACAAATCTAATTGACCTGCCTGACTGGCTGTGCCCCATAATGCAATAGAAACTTAAGCCTAGAGATCACTGCTAATGCTATCCCTCTATCCCAGCAGATGACCAGGGTGTGGATTTAAAGGCAGATTTGATTACCTTGATTATCGTGTTTGTAATTGGCTAATGTGTGAAGCAGGAAAGTATGTGAGAGAGAACAACAGAAAAAGAGAGCAGGGTCCCTCAGATATTTTCACAATTTACCATCATAGTGACTGAAGCAAGCATGAAAAGACTGTTTATTGTCACCAAGAAAATAGCTTACTGCTATAAATGTTTTTTCCAACCATAGTTTGGTTTTGTCCACTAGCATCATGCTAATAAAACACACTTTGCAACCACAAATGAACTTTATTGAAATGAAGAACTGAGAGAGGCAGATGGGAAATTGAATGAATTCTCTGTGCCTTTTCCATCTCAGCTGTCTGATACCCGTAGTTTTCCCCTCCAAGAGCCTTAATTTCCCCTCAGTCAATATTAATCTTTTGCTCGTGACATTTGCAACACCGTATTTAGATTAGATTTCTTGATTTGCAGCACCGAGCTGTGTCACCCCGCAGTCTATTTTTACAGTTCTTAGATTGAAATCGCTTGTCCTGTAGCAGTGCTACTGTTGAACCTATGCCACCAAACTAATGATTTCTGAGAAATCGTAATTACAATAAATCTTTGCCAAATAGCAATCAGAAAAAGATAGCAGATAAATGTATGTATGCAGGTGGATAAACTCACTGCAGATGTGCCTTTATACAAGGCAATTTGCACTCCGGTAGCTCTAATAATAGTCTTGAAGTAGCAGGATCCCAAATTGTACACTCCATGGAAATCAGATTCATTTTCATAATTTAAATTTTAAAAAACAAAACACAAAAGCAAAAACATAAAACAAATCTCATGGAATTTCATTGAAATCAAGAGTACAAGGTCAAAGAACCCTAGATTGTCAGTAACTCCTGCAATTGTTGGTGTCAGAAAGAGATGGCAAACAAACCCCCCATGCATGAATAAAGTCTGGATCTGGATGAAGTTTGTGAATTTCCATTGCATTTGTTATGATGACACATTTTGTCCTTTCTCTGAATGGCAAAGAGTGTAGAGAGTTATAGAAAAACACACCTCGGCGGTGCTAAATGGAAAAACAATCACAGGTTGCCAGTGAACACCAGGTCTTATTCAATAATGTGCTCTGAACAGGTTAATGAAAGATAAAGTTGTTTGGTCACAGTAACAGCATGAGCAGAAGCTCATGCCTACTGTGAAGCCTGGCATAGGAAATGTCCTGGTTAGGGGTTGCTTTGCTGCCTCAGGAACTCCAACCTGTGAGACCATCTGTCCGAAAGTTAAGGATGAATCATAGGTGGATGTTTTAAACAGGAAAATGATCCTAAGTACACTCTGATCATAGAAAGAGCAGCTCAGAAAACACAAGTAAAGGTTTATGGGGGTGTTAAAGATTGAAATAATTTTGAATAGAAGTTTGGGGTCTTTTCCTGTGGGGTGTGCCTGAAAAATCTCAAATCCTCATTCTTGGTGTCATTATCAGAGCTCATAAGCAAAGGTGAGTGTGAGTTCACCTCAGCTCTGTCTTCAACACCATGGTCAGGTAAGACACCTGCACCTGCGGCTGATGCTACAGCAATCTGTTGATCCACCTTCCTATCACTCGTGAACAAGATCCTGTTTGAATTCTTTCACTTTTGACAGCCTCCCCAACCCAGGGGAGGAAATCTACATTTTTCCACCAGAGGCTTGGAGGAACTGACTCTTACCCTACCTGCTTCAGACTTTCGTGCACGCACTGCTATTCCTAAGATGAAGCCAACAGCTATCTATGACTTCTCCACAAAGATGCAAAACAGTGAGTGACATACTCATTTGACTGATCTAGATAGTCATTTATATTTAGTGAACATTGGAAACATCTTGGTTAAGATTGGCACTCCAAATTGCAGAAGATAGTGGAGCAGGCTTCTCTTGATGTCTTTTTTACAGCAGACATTTTGCCTTCTCTTCAGAGGAAATGGCAAAGGTGTTGCTAATAATGATGACTCTGTGCTACCTAGGTTGGTATTAACAGTAAGACCCTGCAACAGAAGCAGCTAAATGAAATACAACCATTATTCATTCTACGAGAGCTAGAAAATCTTCTTTGGAACTCATTTCAATACAAAAATCTACAGCTTTAATACAGAATTTGTCGTGTTGATCTATTGAAACGGCAACAAAATAACAGTCAGTGTTTTCCAGGTCTACAAATGTCTGAAACAATCTATTAACATACAATAGAGTTCATAATAGTTATAATTATACAATTAGTGAGCATAATCTGAACAAATTTGGTAACAGTTTTCATTATTACGTGTGAATCACACCCTAAATATGAAAAGGAAGTGTGATTAGAAAATATATTTCCCCACTAAGCTTCTCAAACATACAGTTCAATAAAATCACAGCCTGTTAGGTCTTTTTATTTTACCCTAACTCATCGTCTGACACATATATGTCACCTTAGCCTATTAAGTTGCACAATATATTGGAACAATAAGTAGGCACTTACACAGGAATGATTGAGAAAAATGCATGCATCAGCCTTTATCCACTTGATGAAAATAACTAATACGGCAGAACATAATAATGACAGGAAATCCGCCCATTTATCAAAATGAGGAACGGTGTAATTTCTTCGCTCATCAAGCACCACTGACCCTCTGGATGGGCGATCTTTATTACAGCTGGCACTTTAGTGAGGTGCGCAGAGTTATGTGCATGCAATACCCAGTCATATAATAAATGTTCAATATCTGTTCAACACCCAGATTAAAAACAACCCGCACTGAGCGACTGATTCAGAAGAGTTTTGTTTCACATGGCAAATAACGGGCTTGACACTGAAGACTGTGCTGTGAAGGTCAGAGGTATAAATATAAATGCATCTTTAACTCTGACAACACAGTTCCAGTTCCACGAATCCCAGCTGTAGATGAAGTTTTCCTGTGCTGAGGAGAGTCTCCAGGCTGTCCTCCCCCACAAAACAACCCTGTAAGGTGTTTTTTTTCCCCAAGCTGCTATCCTCTTGTTAAGCGATGATGTATCGATGCATCCGCTGCGTTGGATGAGACTCCCTATTATTCAGCCATCACTCTCAGCCTCTTCCTCTTTTTATCAGCTCTCTTCACGTGCAGCACGTTTCAAAGTTCAGTGTTTAAAAACTGTAAAACTGTAGGTGTAACTACAGCCCATTGGTTCGCAGTGTCCTGAGCACCGAAAACCTTTTTCTTTTCAGGGACCCTTAAAATGAACTTTTACTGTGAAGAATTAAACCCTCATATTCCATTTTCCTAAAGTGTTTAGTGCTAAAGTCTAACCATAGGTCTGTAGCTAGCCACTAGGAAGCACATCATCATAGATCAAATAGTCAATTTTTACTAACCATTTTTTACTACTTAGTTTTACATTATGGCTACCTCCAAAATTACTTCACAGCTTTAGGTTTACATTTAGTTTTTCTTTTATTTGTTTGTTTCTTTGTTTGTTTCTTGAACTAGCACGCTAACTTCCTGCTTACTTCCAGCTTAGCTAACCCTCCCTCATAAATTCTTTTTATCATGAAGGCCTAGGCATTAAACCTCACCCAAAAACCTGGGAGAACAGCTACACTAATCGCTTTATTGAAACTGAAAGTATTTAGACAATATTTAACTAGTTTTGTCCAGGTCTGAACTGGAATAAAAAAATCAGCTCTGGCATTTTTGGTCCAGGAATGGTCCAGCCCACCATGAATGATCAGTCAAACTAAAAAAAGAAATAATGATATCTTAGTTGTAGTGCAGCATGCAACAATAATCTACACTTTACCTGTCAGCAGTGACTAAGGTAGCCATTTATTTTACGTAAATCTCCTAATTACTCCTAATTATGTCCTACCATCTACTTTCTTAGCAAGTTACTCACATCTCCCTCTATCTCCTCCTGCACTTCTCCCAGGCAAGTGCTAACAACAGCAACCATTAGTGACTGCGAAGGCTTCTTACTTACTAGTTGTTACTGGTGCTACTGCTGATGGTGCAGTGCTTACATGTCGGTGAATCTGACACATTTTACTGGATTTATTTGTAGTTTCTCTTTCTTTTATTTTCTCAGATTTTCAGCTCTACCTTTCGGCTTATGTTTGTCCATTTTTTGTCAACCACCTCTTCCACACTTAACTGTTCTGCAAGGTGCATGGGTGGACAGGAATAGTAGGGGAGGGGACAGTTATATTAAGAAATTTGATTTGGGCAATTCAGTGTCAGTAATAAAAATATACCAATGGGCTGCTGTCAGTGCTTGTAGGGCTGGTGAACAGTGGGTCAACTGGGTCTGCCCCCCTGGCAAACGTTCAGTATGGCAGAACACCAGTGCAGCCCTGGTTGTGCCCCAAAGTTTTTATTTTTTATTTTTGAAAGTGATGGAACATTTGGACCACAAAATATAATACAATATATTAAAATAAAATATATTGTGATTAAAATAAAATAAAAAATGGTTTAAAATACAATATGTTCATTATGAAGGATGCTCTTCACTTGCAGAGAAGGTGTGAGATGTTAATAAAAAATACCCCTTGTTAAAAAGCTCACCTGCTGTACTGTCATCAGCTGAAGAAGATCTTTGGGAACCATCAAGAGCAGGTGTTTCTCTACTCTTCCAAAATATTTCAGCAGTGCTCCTGGGGAAATAGTTGGTGAGAGGGGATGCGTTTATTTTACCATCTTATAGCTAACTCAAATCCACGAGAGGAATTAATAAGCAAAACAAGAACACCCAGTGCAGGCCTTGATTAAATAAAGTAAGCTAGCTGAGGTATTACAGTTCTGGAATATAACTTCAAAGACCCCAAAATGATAATGCACATAATGTAACACTGTTATTTGAGGCAAATCTATCAAATAAATATCTGTTTCAAAATGGGATAGTACTAGTCACAAACTAATGGGATATGATAAGAGGATGTGATCTGCATGCTCCCTTAGTTCAGAAAAAAATGTTTCATTACAGAAAAAGTTTCCTAATCAATAATAAATCATTGTTAGAGTGTTTCTACACAATGTACTATGTAAGTTCAAATGATCAGGGTTATTGAGGAATGTGATTCAAACATAAACACCACGTGTTTAACTAACTACTGAACTAATTGTTACTTTCTTCCTCTCTTTTTTCTTCTGGCCCTTTCCTCCACCAGAGGAATAAATCCTTTTTTTGGGACATACTTGTCATAATCTTCTTGCAAACAGTTACAGTGTGCATGAACATGGGCTCAGCGCTAAAACAGTCAGTAGAAATGGTTAAATCAGAAGTGTTAAAGTGAGACTGTTAACATATTTATCAGAGTATTCCGGTTTGTCTTGTGTTTGTTTCCCGTGCTAGCGAGGGGGCCTTGAAACCCCCACACCACCACCACAAAGTACATGGTTAAAAAACATTTCTAATGAATATATTTGAAAAAGAAAATTAAAATATAAAAGTTGAAAGCAAAGCAGTACAGGTTAAGCAGTTCAGCACAGTTAGCTAACCATACAGTCATATAGTCTCCCTTGGTCACCAAGCCTTGTTTTAAGATATATTAACTGAATATGAAACTTTATGAACCTTTGTTGTACATGTAATCTACGATACTGGAATATTGTGACTATTAGCCAATGTAGTGGTCCATCTTTTCTACATAGGCTACATTTCCAGCTCAGTTTATTTTTAGCAAAGCTGGAGCAGCTAAATACATGAAATGTCTTGACTGACGGGAAAAAAGTGGGACAGCCTTGGTTTGAACTTCTAATTTTTCCCATCCTTGTTTTCAGAGGTGACACATGGGTGAACACAGTTCAATAAAGACTTCAAACTTAGGTTCAGCAGTGTGCTAAATAAATATGATATTCTCTGAGGAAAATGTATTCAAAAGACTTGGAGTGCAGAATCAAAGCACAGATGGAAGTGGCAGAAAGGCCCACTGTGGATTCAAGCTGAATTTATTCCTCTTGTCTCGATCACGAGAGGAATAACAACTAAGCAGCATACCGAGTGATCAGGGAGTTCCTGTAATTACTCAGTTGCAGTAAAGTTGCAGTGAGTATTTTTGATGTTTCAGCTGACACGTTATTGGGTTTAAGATTCTGTGATTTGTTTATTAATGAACCAGATTATTCATGTGTTTATGCTGCTATGAGTAATAGTCAATACTTTAATATGCGTGCCACGTACAGGTCGTTGAGATGGTTTTTGAAAACAACATAAACAGGAGAGTGAAAAGTTTATGAAGAAGATGTGTTTTACATATTTTACACTGGAGATCTTATATCTTATAGGATCACTCTGTTTAACAAATCCTGGTGAACCGAGGTGTAAACAAACACACAGAATTTCCAAAAAAGTATAAAACACTAAATTTACTAAAACTACTCAGAGCAGGGCAATCCAAAATTTAAATGCACACCTGTCTTCACATGGTAGTGTTTTTTTGACAGTAAAGGCACTTAGAAATTAATCAAGCATAATCAACTAACTAAAACTGATGTTTCAGTCCAGGAATGTAAGTTAAATAACTCTCATTTGGCACCTTATTTAAAAAATAATGATGTCCTTTCCTTTTTTCTGCTTTTTTGTAAAACAGTAAATTTCAAAAATTAATGAATAAGAACAATAACTATATTTTAGCATTAAAAATATCACTTCACTTAAAAAGCTGGTGTATACTGGCAGATTAACCATTACTGAAACATTAAAAAATGGTTTTGGTTATTACCAGTACTGTTCATTTAGAGCAGTTGTGGCATAAAATTGGGTGACGGCCTAATATATTTGTTAATCACTCTCCATAACCTCCATCAGTCCAACAAACATTTTTCCTGCCTCTGGTTCCGATCCATCACTCGTTCTCTCAGAAGAGATGCTTCATTTCTAAGACTGTGTTCGCTTTGTTTGGCACCATGTTAGCATTAGCCCACAGGAGACACTTAAGCTGAGGCTTTTAGACACCTGTGACCCAGTAGAATCTTTAGGACCGGTAGCTTTTGTGTACCTATCAACTGGATATTTTTTTTCCTCTTTCAGTGGTGGGTCGTCTGCAATTATGGTTACTTGTGTTTTATTCAACAGAGGTAGAGGAGATCCCTAGATAGGGTAGGCAATCTATTAATCGGAAGGTTGGAGATTCGATCCCTGGCTCCTCCAGTCTGTATCCCACATATCCCTGGGGAAGATACCACCCCCAAGTTGCTCTTCGATGCATCCATTAGAGTGTGATTGTTCAATTCAATGTATTTATATAGCGTAAAATCACAACAACAGTCGCTTCAGGGCGCTTTATATTGTAAGGTAGACCCTACAATAATACATACAGAGAAAAACCCAACAATCATAGACCCCCTATGAGCAAGGACTTTGGTGACAGTGGGAAGGAAAAACTCCCTTTTAACAGGAAGAAACCTCTGGCAGAACCAGGCTCAGGGAGGGGCTTGTGTGTTAATATTAGCCAGAAAGCACTTAAGCATACCGAGCTATGACCTCTGGAGACAACACTAGTGTTGTGGTCGTTACTCAAAAACTTGCTTGATGCTTTTCTTAAAAGTAATGCAGTATATTAGTTAATTACTTACTGGAAAAAGTAATTAATTCCACTACTTGTTACTTTACTTCTGTCTTACCTGAAACTCACTGTTTCAACATAAACTTTTGGCTACAGTCCCACACACCAACACAAACTGATATACTAACAAGGGCACACATATGATCTTTCACTTAGCAAAGTTGAAAATGAGCCCAAAGAGACTTCAAAGTGATCGCCACACTGATTCTACTGTAGAAATATGAACAGGTGAAAATGGAAGCTACAAATGCTGCAAGCTTAAATGCTCATCACTGCAACTGTTACCTGTTGAAGATCAAAGTCTGGTGCTGGGCTGTGGTTGGCATTCACTCACTTTAACATTACTCTGGGTTCTTAGCTAGCTTTATGTTAGCATGCTGTCGGTGCAGCTGTTTGCCAAGACCTGATGTTGTTGCAGTATAATGCAGCTGTTTCTGTTCTGGACAAAGTTTGCATTTTACCATCGGACGCTTTTCCTTTCATGCACTAACAATAAAAATAACGTCCATTTCTCCACTCCTTAAAAGGTGAACATGTCTCCACCTGTTAGGGGCCCTGGGTCTTAAATTTTTGTGGGTTCATTATTTGTTTTTGATTTTCAGTAGGGAATTATGTTCAAGCTTAATAGTCTCCTGTTTGAGTGGTTTGATTTCGCTCTCTTGTGTATATTAGCTTTTGTTATTTCCTGCCTTTAGTCCCTTGCTTAGTTTTTGTTGTGTTTCCCAGTTTCCCTGTTGTGATACCTTTCTGTTCCACCAGTCTCCATGTCTCCCTATCTCTCTGTGTCCTGTCTCTGTGATTGTCTTTCTGAGTCAAGTTCATATGCTTGAGTCTTTGGTCTTGGTGTGAGTTATTTCCTGTTTTATTTTGAAAGTCTCTTGTCTGGTTTGGTTTGTATTGAGTTTATCTACCTTTGTCTCAGTTTTCCTGATTTGTTCCTGCTGTATTTACCACATGTTTTCCCCGAGCCTCATTATCCTGTGTGTATTTATCGTCTGTTTTGTCCATCTTCTAGTTAGTGTGTTTTCTTGCTATATGTTTTCCCATATTTCCTAGATTTTTTCCCTTCTCCTGCCCTGCCACTGTGGGGGTTTGTTTGTATTTTTGCAAGCTGATCTTTGGGTTCATCCTTTGTCCCCCGAGTGCTGCATTAGGGTCCATATCCTGCCTGCCACACTGCCAAACTCTGACACCACAACTTTCTTCAGAAATCAGCTAATTGTAGTGTGTTTGTTTGATTTTTTTCTTTCTGCCAACTCTGTGCCGCTAACTGAAGACACTTTTCAACACAAGTAACAACATAAATTATAACTGTAATGTAATTACACTAGAAAACTGAGTAGGAGTGGCTAGTACGGGAACGCATTAAATTACTATGTGAGCATGTTACACCCACCACACAGCGACACAGAGGTGTTCCCAAGCTATCCAAGTGATTTAATCTCTCTCGTGTGTCCTCGTCTGACCTGAGGGCTCCTACCAGTTGAGCATGTCTCCTGTTTGTTTCGTGGTGGAGGCGCAGCGGCTGTACTGACCTCCCCACAAATATATAATACCATCAACAACATTTCTTTTATTCAAAGTAAACATTCATATTTAATCTACTATTAATTTACAAACGAGAGTTTGTAAATTTTGAGATTTAAAAAAATAACTTAACAGTTTGTCTTATGACATATGACACCATTATATTAGAGTTTTTGGAGCTTAAAAAAAACAAGAAATATTTTTAATTTTCCACACATTTTCATGCCTAAGGCTATTTTTTTAATCTCCTTTCCTCATTTTTCCTTATTAAGTTTGTCTTTGTGGTGGATAAAAATATGTTTGACACCTGCTGCCTGTGCTTACATGAACATCAGCTGAATGTGAGACATCACAGTAATCAACACGTTCTAAAGCATCTAGACCAGAAATGTACTTCAGCACCTTTCACTTTAGCACACACGTTAAAGTCCTGCCAACAGCTTTAATGAACACGCACATCAGAACCGGAGCATTTTGTAACGATCCCTCGACAGCGAGGCGACCAGATGCTGGCAAGCATCGTTACTGAAACCCCATCTTACACAGAGGTGGCAGAGTAAAGGGGGAGGCTGTTAACTTACATGCTGCAGGTGTCGGTGTTCTGGGATCAGTAAAAGAAAAAAATAAATTCAGTCACAAAATAATTTCACAGAATCTCCGCACAGTGACACGAATTACATACATAAACATGGCAATTCCCTCCTTCAATCTGCCGTCCATTCAGTGTAACAGTGGTGCGCCACTGTGTGGGCGTTTATAATAATGGGGTGGTTGGTTGGTGGCAAAGGGGGGTTGACAGAGCGCCTCACATGTATTAGAGTGGTACAAGCTCGCTGATGAGGCCTGCTGAGAGACTAGCAAACGGCTTCATCTCGGTGAACAGGCTCACTCTGTGCAATGGGACTTGATGAGAGAGGATATGATTCATGGTTCCCGTTGGCTTCCCAGCGCGGATTCCTCCATTTCACCTCTTTGTCAGTGTCTCGCTTCTTCTAAATGGGGCTGATGGTAGGACTGTGGGGCCCCGCGTTTTAAGTCGCACCAGATGGGAACAAGTTCTCATTTCTCTTTTTTGGGTTGTATATGAAATGCAATGAAAATGGCACAGAGATGTTTGACATGTGCTGTAATTGAAGGGTTTGCATTAACAGCTGTGACATTAGCTGATTAATGTGAGGCAGAAGAGGGGCCCGAGGGCCAAAACTGAGCTCTACCTGTCGCTTCCATTGACAGTGACTTCGTCCCATCAACATTTGTTTCCTATTTCCAACAAAGAGAACGCTGCAAACGTTTGTCTCAATTACAAATTCTCCACTAAAGAGGAAGTGAAAGGTTAAATTTTTCCTCCCTCGCTTCCCCCTCAGCTACCAGCCTCAGACACAGATATGTCTCGTCAAAGGTCGCAGCCTTGAACTTTAGCTGCCGTAGCTGGACAGAGCCGCGCCAGCACCTCATTCATAAAGACAGGGCGTGCGTGAGAGCGCTTCGTGTTTACAGTCACTCGCTTGATTTATTAGTGCAGCGTTAGCGTCCGCAACACATTAGTTATTCTGCTCGCCATTTAAAAAGCCCATTCATTACACGTTAATTAGTTGTTGATAACAGCCACGGGACAATGCCAAAATACTGGAAAGATGGGCGAGATCAGGTCTGTTTACAAAGCGTGGGGCCTTTGAGAGCCGAGTATCAGTACTCTTGGCTGCGGGGGCGGCTCCTTTGGGGCTCATACTGTAATTTTGTAAGTCATAAACACAGGAAGTAGAGAAATACATTAGTCAAATAAGTGCTAATGGTTTAAGAAGCTTTCATTCATGGGATTTGAAAAACTTAAAATGCACTGGAAATCAGCCATTTGGGAGTTTGTGCTAAATGTACTGTCAACATTGATTTGGCAGGCAATCGTATATAAACTGTTTTTTCCAGCCAGGGTTACACAATATAGCTCCTCTTACCTTAAACATGGAAAGATGACCATAATGATAGCTTACTGTAATCCTATTATTAACTTTGACCTAATGGCGCCATTGGCAGACTCCACAAAGGCCCGTGCCAATGTTGTTATAGTTTTTCATTTCTTCGTGATATTATTTATAACTTTTAAAAATATCCAGTTTTCTGTTTTAATTCTAATTGACTAAAAGTCAGTTTAGTTCTTTCTTTTGGTTTCAGAACAAAGTGGCTCATTTCAGTCTAGCCTTTTTATCTCATGAAAATATTTTAATTTAGTTTTATTTGTTTTATTCTTCCTTTATTTTAAAATATGGAAAATATTTATCAAGGGCAGTAGTTCAGAACAGCTATTTCATATAGTTTTTTTCTTTTATATATTATTGCACTAGTTTTAGATTTTTGTTTAGTTTATCAGTAATAACCTTGCTCAATCCCAAAGAACACACAAGCCTTTTCAGGCTGCTATGACTCCTTTGTCTTTATCACTGATGTCACAGTTTTGGTGTCACTAGGGAAGTTTTTGAACATACTTATTAAAAAATTACTACATTGAAACATTATTTTTGCCCATGAGGAATCCCAGCTAGAAGATGATCCTGGTATAAAGTGTAGGCTAAAAATGGGCCAACTATTTCACACCTGTGAGGTTTGAGTTTACTATTTACCCAGAATGCATTATCTTGGAAGATTTCTCTAGAAAAAACAGATCAGCCAACCAGGGTACCAATGCTTGTTTTAGTTCCTCTACATCAGTGATGGAGTTTATCCCAAATACAGTATGATACTGATGTTCAGAGCTGGTCATAAAAAGAAATTGTGCTAAACAAAAAAACTATTTTTCTTGGAGGGCTTTCAGGCCTCAACAATGTTTAAAAAAATAACAAAAACTGAAAATAGTGCAAAATTTCAACCCACCACCTCAAAAAATATTTATAATACAAACTTTTGCATTAATTTATTAGATGTGCTAATTGTACAAATAAAACCTTAAACCCTCATCTGATTTTGAGGGGGTCACATTGGATGTGATTGGTTTTTCCAATCCAATACAAAAACTTTGAGAGTTGTTTTTGTTGTTACATAGATCAGCGGTCCCCAACCCCCGGCCGTTTGGTACCAGGCCGCGAGAGTTGAGGCTCGGGTGTGAAATTGATGTTTTTCAGGGTTTTTATCGGTTTTTAATCATTATTTTTTTAATCTTTTTTATTGTTAACTTGGTTTCCCTGGGTCTTTTCCCGTGTGTTATGAATAAATCTTTTTTTTGGTACCGGTACTGGTTTTATTTTGTTATATTTATCCGCGACACCTTAAAGACCGGTCCGTGAAAATATTGTCGGATTGGGGACCGCTGACATAGATCATAAGCATTTACAGTATTTACTAGAGTATTTACACAGATTATAAGCATATAACCATTCACCCATTTTCTTCCTCTTATCCAAAGTTGAGTCACAGTGGTGGCAGACTAAGCAGGGTATTACAGACGTGTTTTTCCCCCGCCAGTGTTTTCCGGTTTCTCCTGGGGAACCCCATTGTGTATCCAGGCCAGATGAGATACGCCCAATCCCTCATGTGAGACATGACTTGAAAACCTCCAGCAGTAATTGTCTAAGAGGCATCCAAATCAGATGCCTGAACCACCTCCATTGGTTCCTTTCACATGAAGCAGTGACTCTGCAACGTTTGAAAAAAACTATACTTCAGTCATGAACTATGAGTAATGACTGAAAATTTGAGGGTTTGTGTGTGAAGTAAACTGTTTTCATGATTATCAATCACTGGTGACAGCTTGTTTTATTGCATTACCTCCAGCCAAAATCTTAAATACTGTAGGAGATTTTAAAAAAAGAGTCAGTGCCAAATATGCTGTTGGTTCTCTGTGTGGCACCAAAACAGCGCTGACCCATGAAAGCCTGGACTCTACATGACCTCTTGAGGTGCTATTTGGTATCGGATCCCAGGACATCAGCAGGGGATGCTCTGGATCAGAATTGTTCCAGCTCGTCTACAAACACCCTGTAACTAATTCATGCCATCAGAATCCCTCATCAGACCGCTGATGGTAGCACTCATCACTGCTGACTGAGAATAACCAAGCATTGTTGTTTAGAGGCCATAATGATTGCCTACCTATTTGTCCCACATTTAGCATGGAAACTTACATTCTTATGTCCCCCAGACATTGACATATAAGACAACCTATACTCTGTTCCTTATGATCCACAAAGAGCAAAAAGTGTGTTTCCCCTTTTGCTTTTGGATGTTTGTCTTCTAGTCTTCAAAGACCTCATGTAGTATAACTTGGAAATGGATGGATCAGATTTAGGTTGCACTCTGAAAATCCTCCAGACGATATCCACAGCGAATGCCTGCCTCCCCCTCGTCAGCTCATCAGGAGCGTGGGACTGTCTCGAAGGTGTGATGGTGAAAGAGG
Source organism: Etia nguti (assembly GCA_015106755.1). NCBI lineage: Eukaryota > Metazoa > Chordata > Actinopteri > Cichliformes > Cichlidae > Etia > Etia nguti. The sequence continues at coordinate 15,850 of VUQG01009358.1, read as the reverse complement.
ATTAGGGAATGAAAAGCTCTGATATTTCTGGAAAGGGTCATTTAAAGTGCATGGCACATTTCCCATGCCACAGATCAGGAGGTTAAGTTTTATCGGAGGGGGTGGAACTGTCCAGGGACTAATCTGTCACACCCTCAATACAAAAGGCCATATCAAAATGCTTTCATGTCTCATTCTACTCTGCTGGCTAACGGTTGTTGGCTAATGGATTAATCAGCTTGGATTTCGAGCTTGGGTTTGGAGAAAACAAGAGTACTCTGTAATATGAAGATGACATGTCTGACCCTTGCCTCCAAAGGCTGAGGAGGAAGGCTGTAAACATCAGCTGGCAGGATGTCTGCCCAGTGAGCAGACCTAGCATGACATAAAGTTTGCCGAAAGGGAAGATCTCGCTGACAAGGGGCTGCCAAAATCGGTCATCGGGAGGTTTTTGGGTCAATCTGAACTTAATACTGTCAGATTTGGCTCAACGTATTTTGCCAACAACAATAATAAAATGCTCCCAAGCTCATTTTTCTACCATCTGTATTCTTTCACACGTGTAGACTAGACCTCTTGATCCTATAATAATATTTAGCTCATGTTGGGTTCACGGAGAGTTCACGTGGAATTTCAGAATAATTAAAAAATTTTTTTAAAAAAGAAAAATTCACGGAAAGGTTCACTGGGCGAGTTCACTTCCACTAAATGCATTTTCTCTCGCTCCAATTAAGACATGTTAAAAAGGCACGCCAGGCAAATGGTCTCTTTATGTTTTTGAACATGGAGAACTGAGAGTGAATACAGTATTGAAACGTTCACTACTTTCATTTATTTATAAGTGGTATGAACAAATTTGTTCATTGAAAAGCACATCTCTAGAAACAAGGGTGTAATAAAAGTTACTCCATGCCTGTGATCTACGTGAATGTACCCTTTAGGGTTAATTATTCAACCTCCTCCCTTCAGGACCTAATGGTACATAAGTTTCAGAGATGAAAAAGGCTTACATTTGCACAGTTTCTTCAAGATTTTAGGTTACAGTTTCAACAGATTGTGTGTGTTACAAAAAGAAGTAAAACATACAATTTAGACTCAGATTTTTCTTTAGTTAATCTTTTAACCCCGTGAAGCTGAAGTCATCGGTAAAAGCCCGAACCCCGACGGTAACACTAGACAATCAGATTACGTTTTTTTTTTTTTTTGGGGGGGGGGGGGGTTGTTTTTTTCGTTT
>VUQG01009355.1:2133-20097 GCA_015106755.1 Etia nguti | reverse complement strand
GAACTTGACGACGTGAGACAGACATGAAACACATGAAGGGCAAGGGAGACTTAACAGGGGTGGAAGACACAAGGGGAATCTAATAACAAAGAATTATAACAACCTAGGCATGATAAAAAATGAACTTAGAAAACCTGAAGGGCTTAAACATAAACCATAAACTAAAACTCAAAACGCTGGGTCAAAAAGGACCCAGAACCGTGACAATATGTTGTTTTGCAATATAACTCACACTCATTTTTTTAGCACTTAGTTGTTCAACATGCTCTTTATCCACAATGCAGAAACAGTTTGGTCATATTCTATTACAAAAATATGTGTTTTCTTTTGCACTCGTTTTTTTTAAATCTGTTTGATGTGTTTTCTTGTTTATTAACTTTAAGTGTTCATCTCTGACTGTAAAGCAGATATTGAATGATATAAATGAGCTCTGCTCATATAACTCAAGGTGTTTCACCATGATTAGTTCTTCATTTGTGATTTGCATGCACTGAGAAGTGACAGATGCAAAATACGCATAAATAAAATACAGAGGTCATACAGACAGGTAAAACAAAGGAAATGCAGTGCTGTGAGGTGCTTATGTACTGGCTGGCATGGGAACAGCAGCTCCGCTTAATTTTCTGGGTCCTTTAAATAAAAATGTGAGAATGAATTCTACAACAAACGATCAACCAGTAGGGTTATTGAGGTCAGGGTAATGGTAAATGGTAAATGGACTTGTTCTTATATAGCGCTTTTCTACTCTATTTGAGCACTCAAAGCGCTTTACACAACTTCATTCAAGCAAGCACTTTTTGCTATACTTTTTCTATCTACCATTCAGACACATTCATACTCCAATGGATGCATCAGAGAGCAACTTGGGTTAGTATCTTCCCCAAGGATATTTGGCATGTAGACTGAAGCAACCAGGGATCAAACTCATCGATCTTATTATTTAGAATTTAGACTGATAGAGTTCTGATTTACACCTGGTAATAAAAAGAAAGGTCCTGTGTTTAGTGCAATGCTCAACTCCTGTGTTCAGTGCTGTTAATGTAAAACTGGAGCCCTAGAAGGTTTGCGACACCTGATGGATGCTGTAAGACATAGCATGATGTCTCTGTTTTCTCTTGTGTGTGTATGCAGGCAACCCTGGTACTATGGCTGGGGCTTCAACCTGCCGCGAGGTCAAGCTCTGCTAGATAAGTGGAACCAGATCCCAGACAACACAGACATTCTGGTCACACACTGCCCTCCACTGGGTGAGACACATATTACAACTGACACACACACACATATGCATAGATATTCAATTTGAAACATTTTTACTGACATTCATTTTTAGTTGCAGTTATTTGGTAATGGAATCATTTAGATGTACAGTATTTCCTGATTTCTTTTTTCTCTTTTTTTGCATATTTATCAAATTTAAATGTTTCAGGTCATCAAATAAATTTTACTATTAGGCAAAGATAACACAGGTAATTACAATATGAAGTTATTAAATGATGACTGTGAGAAAAACTGCTGCATAGCCCAAGTGCCCTTGAGCGTCAGTTTAAGAACTGATGGCCTGGCATTCTCCTTTAGAATTTCCCTTGTAGAATTTACTCAAGCAGAATTCAGAGTTCCACCAATTACAGCAAGTCGTCCATGTCCTGAAGCAGCAAATCAGCCCCAGACCACCACATCATCACCAACTTGTTTTGTGTCAGTTGTACTTTTTGTCCCGTCAGTCAACAGAATATTTTCCTAAAACTTGTTAGAGTACTTGTTCATGTTGCAGCAGTACAGCATGGGCAGTAAGAGTGAGCTACGTGAACGTTTATAGGAAGTTTAAGAAGGTTTATATTCAACACATAAAGACAAAGTGTGAGTGTTTTATGTCTGTTTTATGTCTACCATACAGCTCAGATCAAATTCATCTTCAGTGACTACAAATCAAAACTTCAAATCCACAGTTGTTTGCACTCAGTTATCTTGTAGCTTAACTGTTACGTTTTTCTTTTATTCCTTGTGTTTCACTTGTAAATTAAAGGTTCCATTTAATACAGTACATGTTTAACTCCCCACTGCAGTTGATCTGGCTTATGTAAATAATGTTATTTATGCCTGATTCATAGAGATGGACACTAGAGTAAATCCAGCAGAAAACATATTTTAATTACCCTAAGTTAACCTGTCTACTTCATTTGAGCAGTCCTCCCTTAAATACATATGCAACGAGGAGAGATGTGCACTCAGAACACTGAGACAAAGTACACACAGATGGTTCGATAAATACACCACATGTGTTTGGAACAGAATGCGTCACATCTGTGCGTGGAGAGACTGGTGCAAAAACTCACCTAATCTTTTATTTATTTTTCCATTTATTGTTAACTTTCAGTTCAAAAGAGAGGAGGAACCAAACACAGCATAATCTAGGCTTGTTGGAAGGAGAAAAATTGAGCTTTGCTATGTGAAATTTCATAAAGTAGGCAGGCCAACAAAACATGAGGAGCAGGCTGAGGGACATATCATGGAACAAGAAAAACATACAAAAATTAGAAATATGAAATTTAGGTGGAAAACACAACTGACGACTGTAATCATGGAGAACAAGACTAGACTATGTCATCATGTCAATTCAGAGGCCTCGTACTTTGTAAGCCATGGGCCGTTCCATGGAGCAACATGTTTTGTTGATGGGACGGAGCCATAAATATCTGTGCTTTTTACTTGATGTTGATATGATCATTGTCGTCTGACATATCAGACTGAAAGAAGATGATGGCCAGGTAAAATAACTGACTTAATAAGCTACATACTTTTAGCCACCACAGATCTGGGTTTTGATGGCTGTCTCTCAGTGAGCCTGGTGCTGTTAGAGGTTTCTTCCTGTTAAAGGAGAGTTCTTCCTTCCACTATTGCCAAATGCAGCTTATCAGGATCGTCTGATTTGTTTTTTCTCTCTAATTTACTTTTCTATATAAAATGTCTTAAAGCAAGTGCTTTCGTGAAGTGGTGCTATACAAATACAATTTAAAAAATGAATTGGATATTTTGGGTAGTAGTGAGACAGTAGGCACACCAACACTTTAGAATAAATTAATAAACAATACCATAAAGACAAAAAGCAGCATCCTCACATCTTTACAGAAAGCCCATGTGAGGTCTAAGAAAAAGTGATTTTTGTTTGTGCTGCATTGGTTATAGATTTGTAGATGTGGAGCGGCAGATAGCGGCAGGTTTCTGCCCACCCGCCCATCCCACTTTCTGAGATTATTCTGGTAAGCTCCAGATAACTCACACTTACAAACCTTCTATTATTATTGATAACAAATTATTTACTATATTAGCTATTACCCAGTAATTTCAAAAAAATATTAGAGGTCACAATAAATCTATACACAGAATAATGACACAGTAACTAAATTTTAAATTTAAGCAAAAAAAGAAAAGAAAAATAAACTAATAATAAAAAATAGTAAACAAAGTTTAGGGCTTCTGAACTAAACTTTATTTTTGGTAGAAAGTAAATTATGATTTACCATTCATTCCCAACTTTTTGTGTCCTGAAGCTGATATTTCTGAAAAAAATTTAAAAAGCCACCAGAATTACATTGATTTGGAGACACACGTCTATTCTATGAAGCTGTGTGTATTAAAAAGCAGCAAACAAAACTTTAGCTTCTGTTGACATTTTGACAAATCAGGCTACATTTACTGATGAGTCTATTTATGAACCTCTCATTCAGCTCCATCACAATAAAAACAGGGCAGTGGTTGCCCTTTATTGTTTTGGGATTTTTTTGCATTGAGAAACTGAAACTGACTCAGTCTCATTGCTCTTTTGTCAGACCTCAACTGCCTGTAAGTGGTCACAGAGCAGTTGGAGCAGACATTTCATTGCACACAGTCACAGTTATTTTGGGCGTGCTGCAGTCTGCAGCCACTGTTTTCCTTAATGTGACTATGACATTACAGAAAGGACTGTGTGCCTCTGACAAATCAAACTCATACAGTGTATTTGAAGCTGAAATGTGGAACAAGTCGGGTATTAAGATTAAAAAAGCTAATAGTCTAACTGTGCTTTTTTCCTTTTTTTTCATAAATGAGTGGCTTTTAGTTTTTTTGTGAGCAGTGTGAACACATGAAAATAAAATTAAAAGCGCGTGTCACATGCCCAACACATGAAATTTGACCTCGGTGGTCCTTGTAGAGACACTACAGAAAACCATACAATCTGTATATGCAGAAATTTAGCCACAGCTTTTCTAGACCTGCGCACACACACAGCTTGAGCATGCTCTGTAAATGGTTCATTTACCTTTCAAATGAAAGAGAGCAGTGGAAAAGGCCCTGATGAATCATTGTTGGATTGAGTGGATGCATAAAAGGTGAAAGTAATCACAGCGATGGCTTGCACAGATCAGTCAGCTCATCTTGCGCTGCCTGAAAGCACACTTTACCTGTACAGGAGATCATTAGCCTTCTTAGTAATCACTTTTCAGCTCATACACACTTGTTTTCATCCTCTTACACACCAGTGTTGCAGCAGTCTGAATAAACACAGATGCTAGCTCACAAGCTGACTGACATCCTGTGCAAGCATCGCAAATATGGCTAAACACACACTCCTTTCTCTCTCTGACTCTCACTCCTGCACACACACTTTCACACCTCATCTCCTGCTGCCGCTGTGGTGTTCAGATGAGTGTGTGTGATTGATTTCCTTGTCTGCGTCTCGGCTGCGAACACGGCCATTTATTTTCTATTCAGCTTAGCCAAGTGTCTCCAGCTATCTGCTCGTAAGCCACAGGCATATGGAGCAGCTACAGCAGGCTACTAATGCATGACACACACACACACACACGCACACACTCAGAGCAAGACTTGGAGGGAATGACATGAAAAAAAAGTAGTACGGAAAAAGGGAAAGGAGCACAAATGTGGACGCTACAATATTTTCAAATTGTTTTTAATAAGACGAAGTAAAACACGACAGACGAGAAGGTGAAGCAAAAAGGAGCAGGAGCAAGACATAATTTCGCACTGCGGCAAAAGCGAACGTCTTTTATGAGGCGCGATAAAGCTGCAGATCGGCGGCTAGAGAGGAAAAATATGGCCCCTTTATCTGGCTGTGAGGAAGAAGTTAACAGCAGAGAGAACAAGGGAGAAAGTGAGACAAAAAGAGGAAAACAGGCTCAATGCCCAAAGCAGCAGCTGCTTCGAAACAAGGAGCACATTAGAGTGAAATACCCCGAGACACAAAAAGCCCTCATAACTTCTCACTTTACATCCACCATCTCCCAAGGCCTGTAAAAATATACTTGCACTTTTAAGGCATTTTATACCTAAACTGGTCCTAAACGTGTGTGTATGTGTATGATTTACAGGTAGATAGATTTAGAGGGTAAAGAAGTTGGTCTGTATCACTTTACAACCATGACTGATTCACTGCCAGCTTAGAACGCGGATGTCATTATTCCTCTACTGAGCACAAGCGGGTCCATTAATTCTGCTGTGAGCAGGTTGCTAGGGAAAATAAAAATGTATAAAGGCTGTCTTTCTTTCTCGTTGTTTTAAAAGCAAACAGATCAGGAGCACCTCTGATGTAGTATCAGGGCTTTCATTGTTGGGAAAAGCCCTCCCATTATACAGTTAAACTTATAGCATTGAGTGGCCTGAAGCCCTAAAACATCATTTCAAGCTGGACCTTAATCAATAAAAAAAACCCAGGACATTTAAATTTGTTTGCCTGAAGCTTTTACCATTGCAGCAAAAAAAAGTGTTACCCTCAACGACTTCAGACCCTTAGATTCTTAAAACTTTATATTAACAATGCAATCAATTCAATTTTATTTATAGAGCGCCAAATCACAACGGTCACCTCAAGGTGCTTTATATTGTAAGGTTGACCCTACAATAACACATACAGCCTCTCTTAAAGATTTGGCTTGGCTTGCTGTCGTATGTTTGGAACATTACTTGGTGAAAATGGTAGGCGGACTGATTCTTATATAGCGCTTTTCTCCACTCCCAGAGCACTCAGAGCTCTTTATACAACATGACACATTCACACACATTCACTCTCCGATGTATGCATCAGAGAGCAGCTTAGGGTTAATATCTTGCCCAAGGATACCGCTAACCTTCCGATCAGTAGATGACCTGCTCTACCTCCTGAGCTAGCACCCCAACTACACCCCAAAAGCTGTGTGTGCTGTTTCAACTTGATAATTCAAGTCTCACTGCAGGCACAGATAAAATTCCCCAAAAAGTTATGTGTTTGTGGAAATTTCGTTTTTTGTCTGTTTGTTTCGTTTTTGTTTTTTACTGTTTTTTTCCCATGAAAATAGTCCCTGTGTGGCTTTAAATGGCTTCGATTAAACTATGTACCTTTGTTTCATTGATATATTACTATACAAATGTCTCCCTGATTCATCCTCAGCCTCGCGATTAGCCACTCTCTTACCATTTGCATCTCGCACGACTCACACACAGATTCCCCTGCCGCATGCAGGGAGACGCACTGCAACAGTGAGCGTGTTGGTAAGCAGGAGAGAAAAATCTTAATATGTAAAATCAAGAAGTCCTGAACAGAGAGATAGTACAGTCTCTGCAGATAAGGGGAACTGCTGGGTACAACCTGTTCAAGCTAGACTATTTAAACTGCTTACTGTTTCTTCAGACACTTGTTGGGAAACTTTATTTATACTTACAGATTTCTATGACGTTGTTGTCACTGCACGATTGCTCCATGTGTGTCTATAGATTTCTGTTACACACAGTGGGAAGTGAAGGAGCTGTGAACACACACACACACACACACACACACACACAGCAGAAAAACTGTACTATATATACTATACAACGTGAGCCTTTAGCTTGAAGATATTTTCAAAGAACTAATGAGAAGTTGCTCATGTCGGTTAAACCTTGTCCCCTGATGAGTTAGTAGACTCCCCTTTCAAGTCATATCGAATAAAACATATTTACATAAACTCTGGTCAGTCAATTTTACATTTTGGGCTGTTCATTAAGCCAGAGAAGAAATTGAAATTTGGTAGCATTATCGCTGTTTAACCATTTTTATATGATTTTACACTTAAAATATGAATTCTCTGATCCCAATAACCAATTGTATTAGTTATATTTAATAGATCTTTCATTTTCCTGTAGTGAGGATGCTGTCGCCTTTAGCCTTCATTGTTGGTGCCTTTTTTGTTTTGTTCGTCCTCTTTTCTGTTTCCTTTCTGTTTGTAATTCTTGTCTGAGCAGAGCGACAGACAGCAGGGAAGATGGAGGCGCACAGTCCTCAGTCATTTTATTCCTCTGTCTTGATGCTTTTATTGACTCAGCATCAGCAGCATCCGTCCTCACGGAGCAGACACTAAATCATATACACTCCATGCTTTATCCTTGTCACACATACTGTGAAGTATGCATCTGTGTGTGGCTTTGATTGATCTTTATTTTCTGTGGCTGCTTTTTAAGAGTCTTTTTTTTCAGTGCTGTGTGATGTAGTTTGCCATTAGACAAGCAGCCTGAAAAGAAGAGCTTCTTTCTCATGTGTATATGCATCAAATTTTGTACTATGGCATTCATAACGTTTATGTTTTGAAATTAAGATACGTTTTTTTGAAAATATAAAATAATTAACTCAGCATCAACAAGCTCACATTAAATGAATTAGTGAAATGATCCAGTAAGGATCATTGCTGTGGAAAGGTAAGCATACAAGTACTGAATGAGTTTCCGATGTTAAGGAGTACTGAACTACATAATTAAACCAGAAAATACAATTTCCAGTATCTTTCTGATAGTTTAACTGCACGCATATTTGTACAGGGATTTCCTTCCATTTCTTTTCTTTTTTATTGCAATTAGTTAATTACACAAATTAACTAATTGCAATAAAACAAACATTTTTATTGCCTGTCTACAACTGCACTGAATTTAAAAAGCCAATTTGTTGTCAGAATCACACCCGCTGTGAAGGCATTCCCATGTTGTTCAGTGCTCACACAGTGCCATCATCACGTTGGATAAACCTCCAGAAAAAAACAAATTGGTGTGATTTTTAAATGTTCAGAGATGTTGTTGGTAGAAAGTAAAAGTTACCTGACTCCTGGTTCACCTAGGTTAATCCTCACTAGATGTTTTCACTGGCATTTTTTAATTTGTATCATCTCATTGTCCCCTCTTCTATTGGAGGGGTTTAAATAGACCCCACTGTAGAACAGTTGACACACCAGCTCTTCCATAAAGGTAGTGGATGGAAATGGGCATTGTTTTCTTTTGAAACTAACTGAAACTAAGCCACATTAAAAAAAGAACATTTTAAGGTAAGTTAAAAATTTTTTTTAAACTGCATTACTTTTACAGAAAGTTTTTTTTTGATCCACAAACCTTCATAAGCTTAGTGAGCATGGCTATGTGTCTGATTTGCATGTCTCTGTATGCAGGTTTTCTGGACTGGGTTCCCAAGAAGATGCAGCGTGTTGGGTGCATGGAGCTGCTCAACACAGTCCAGAGGAGAGTTCAACCTAAATTACATGTTTTCGGCCACATTCACGAAGGTACGACTTATTATACTGCTGTCATATACTTTATGTTTAATGCAGTTATGAAAGCTACAATTAAATGGACGTTGATATTTAAATTATAGTGTGTATTTAATAATTTAAAGGTAATATATAATATAAAATGAATGACTTTGAGCCAAAAATCAGATCTGAGGGGACTCTGAATGTTATATTCTCTATATCAGCACAGGCTGTTCACAAATTACAGACCAAACAGCTTACAAGCACTTAGTTTTGCCCTTCAGTTGGCTTCCAGTAGCTAACTAATCAAAAGAAAATGACTTTTTAGTAAGCAGCCTTCAAGAAACAGCTAAAACTACTTTTTTTTGTGACATCACGTAACCTGTGCTGCTGCAACATTACTCTACTTTGATTGTAGAATAGAGAGATCAAAGATCAAAACCAAAAATCCTCAATTTAAAATGTTATTTTATGCACAAATATGTTTAAATATACTTCCACTGATAATTTTACCTTTAATTATTAGACTTGAAAATAGAATTTTAAAGGTAAATTTATAAATTACATTTACAAGTTGGACAAAGGTTGATTCAGCCTAAACATTCCCAATGCAGAAATAAAACTACTGTTTAGGTCTTTAGCCTACGATACAAAGTGCTTCGAGGTGACTGATAAAACTGAAATGAAGTGACTCAAATCAGAATTCTGACACACGCAAACACAAATGTAATGTGCTGAATTTCTGCTTAGGGAAAAAGAGGTACGCTAATTAGTACAAGGCTTTTTTATTAAGCATCCAATGTTGCTGTGCAACTGTTGTACCTGTGGCTCCATAAGTCTTATTGACCTCAACATTCATTTTATTTTATTTTATTTCAACTAATCACATGCTAACATATAAAGGTAGCAGAAATCTGTGAAAATCCATCTACCTTAAAATGACTTGTCTGATTCAACTAGCGCAAAACTATTCTGTTTTAAAAAACATACAACCTCTTTCCTGAAGAAAATGAATTAAGCACAGAGAATAGCTGAGCTGCCACATCCCTATCAGCATTTCATACAGGCCAGCAGGGCCAAAGAGGCCGACTCCCAGCGTTGAGGGTTGCTTTTTTTTTTTTTTTTTAGGGTTATCAGGTCAGCACTGAACCCCTGGAGCACTAGTCCCTCATCAGAGAGAACCAGATTAGAAACTAGATCAGATTTTATAAGAGGAGAAATGGGTTGAAAGCAGTGCTCTTCATTATTGTGAGGCCTTACAGAGAAGCAGAAATGATCCTCAGCGTGTTTTGTATTCATGTATTCCAAATGTGAAAGGAGCAGCACAGAAATGCAAAGCAATGTTCCAAGAGATGGTGGAAATGACACATACACTTAAAAAAAATCACTGATGGTACAAAGTTAAATTGTAGTGCTTTTTAAGAGATGGCAGTTAACTTATGCTTGAAAAATTGTAACACTTTTATGTCTGCCATTTGGAAGGCATGCACTTTTGAAGCAGACATGTTTTAAACTGTAGTGGTGTTAGTGTCACACTCTCATGCATATATTTTCACAAACTAGAATCTCAGGATTTCAGAACACATAAGCCTTTCTAGCTTCCAATTTTGCTGCTGCTGTTTCTTCAGTTTAGATCTGCAGTATTTCTTATTTGTCCTTGCACCACTGCAGTTACTATTCTTCCTTTGGTACACTGTCAGACTGTCAGACTGTTATTTTTTTTTTCTCTTTTTTATTTTCTTGAGTATATTTACAACAATTCCAAGTCTCTTCCATTTGGGCTAAAGAGTCAAACTGCTCCACCCCAAATGTCTGGATCTTTGTTTTTTTTATACAATAGTTAACATAGTCCCATTTTTCTGTTTTGCAAAATGTGAAAGGAACATATATTTATACCAGTAACTGTTGAGTCACTGATTTAAATTCTTCTTTTGTTCTTTTTTTCCCCACACAGTTTTGTCTTCCTGTTATAAAGAATGATTATGCCTAATATATTACAGTGTGGCATACTGGCATCACCAAAACCAAGGCTCCTGGTATATTTTATCAAGCTTGTAAAGTCAGTAAATGAAAAATGGTTATGTCTGTTATCTTATGTTAAATAATTAGCCATTCATTTGTAGATTTTATTAACAATTTAAACCATAAAAAGGAATGAAAAATCTAGACAAGTTTAATCAGTGTCATAAATTTACACTAAACTATAAATGTGGAGGTCTGATTAATAACCAAATTAATAACTAAAACCAAACTTACATATGAATAATCAGTAAGGCTGAAGGATTTGAAAGTTCTGAGTTGTCATGAGGTTGTGTGGTACACACAGTTGTCTATTTGGGTCCCCCTTTGGGGTCCATTTTCATTCCCTGTTAATATAATATTCACTGTTATCATGGGATATCCCCCGGCAGCCTACGTCTATTGCAGCATAACTAAGGGAGGATTCAGGGTCACCTGGTCCAGCCCTAACTATATGCTTTACCAAATAGGAAAGTTTTAAGTCTAATCTTAAAAGTAGAGATAGTGTCTGTCTCCCGAATCCAAACTGGAAGCTGGTTCCACAGAAGAGGGGCCTGAAAACTGAAGGCTCTCCCTCCCATTCTACTTTTAAATACTCTAGGAACAACAAGTAAGCCTGCAGTGTGAGAGCGAAGTGCTCTAATAGGGTGATATGGTACTATAAGGTCATTAAGATAAGATGGGGCCTGATTATTTAAGACCTTGTATGTGAGGAGCAGGATTTTGAATTCTGGATTTAACAGGGAGCCAATGAAGGGAAGCCAATACATGAGAAATCTACTCTCTCTTTCTAGTCCCTGTCAGTACGTTTGCTTTTTGGATTAACTGAAGGCTTTTCAGGGAGTTATATAACCCCAACTGAGTTCATATAGCCAGATCATCTTACTACAGCTAAGGTCTCAATGTAAGCATAGAGGGGATCTGGCCCCAAGACTCTGGAATAACCTGTAACTTCTGTTTGTTTTTTATTTTTTACTTTGTATTTATTGTATTGATCTATGATTTTCTTTTGTTTGTTAACTAACTTGTTAAGTATTTTGGTCAACCTTGCTTTCCAATGTCCTATAGAAGTAAAATTGACAAAACTCCACAGGTTATGGCATGATGACAGATGGCACAACAACATTCATCAATGCCTCAGCCTGCACCGTGAACTTCCTTCCAATGAACCCGCCCATTGTCTTTGACCTGCCCAATCCCAGGACTACGTGACTACAGGAATCTCATCCGCAAACCCCCACCATCAGTCAGGAGAAAGGAATGAAGAGAGGTAGGTGAGGCGGCAGGCAGAATGGACCAAATTCTGTAAATATTGCACAGATGTGTGTTTATCATGTGCAGCACACGTCCGGAGAATTTGATCGTGAAGATGACCAAGTGAGGGAAGGAGGACCTTCCCTCATACTGTTGTGTTATGTCATATGCCATCATTTCTTCATCTCAACACGGACTTAAGAAGAGTTAAGGATTAATGGAAGGACAGTAAAATGTAAATGAACTGGCGATTCTTCAAATCCTCTCTTACTGCACTGACAATCTGATGCTGCTCTCAGAAATGCAAAAGACCCTGTCACTTTGCCGAAATAAAGCGAAACAGCCCAATGCCTCGTCTAAGGGACAGTTTTAGCTGAACCATGGCTACACAGCACTAACGAAACATTTGTTTGGGGGATTTTCACCGAGCTTTTCATTTTTTAAATATTAGTTTCCATCTTTTTACAAATTTCCTCCCACTAAGAACTTTTACTACTGCCCTCATCTTCCTCCTTTGATCCCATCCTCAGGCCTGGAGCATGCTGGAGTGTGCTTTTTTCTTTTTCTTTTTTTTCACCAGCATGTCTGTGCTTGAGAAATCAAAGTGAGTGTATGAGGGCATCAAGAGGTCTAGATGTCTGACATGATTCCCTTTTGCCTCATTTGCAACCCTCAGTAAGCCTCTTAACCACTAAAAGGAAGAGTCCCATTCCTGCTTCCACGTAGTTCCCATGCTGCTCTTACTCCTCCTTTTCCCTCCTCTCCATGCTTCATGCTATGAATGACTTGGTCAGCTTTTTAGCCCTTGGCTGGAACGTCTGGCTCACTGACTTGCAAAGGAGACCAGGTAACATGCAACGTAAAGGTGCTATAAGCTAATGCTACTTCTCAACAGTCATGTCACCAGACCTTGGGTGGAGTAGTGGTTGTATCAAGGATACTCCCTCATGTTATGTTATTTATGGAAGATATGGGTCTTCACCTTTTCAAGAGAAGCAAAGCTGTAACTAACTGATCAATGTAAATGTTCTTTGTCAATGTAAAGAAAAAAATAATTTTTTTTCCTCTTGAAGATTACCAAGTGTTGCTATGCTTTTCAAAAAAAAAAATTGTGTCAAGAAAATTGTGGTTGTTACATTTTATTTGGTTTGTTTAGTAATGTAATGTAGTGCTTATTATAGTATTTTCTTCTTTGTGAAGCTCCTCAGCCCCATTCGGTGAGTATTAACTCTTTTAAGTCTCTAAGCAGTTTGTGTTACAAAAAAAGTAATTTTCTTTCGCTGCTTTATTTTCTGAATGTGGCTGATCCCAGTAAGAGTCTGAATGTGCTTAGCATAACAAGAACACGTCACACTTTGATCTCCGACATTATGTATGAATGTTCCCCGGGGCTGCAGTTTACTCACGCTATACTCTTGCTTCTTTCAACACATCAGCGTTCATTGCACCAGCTGACGTCTTAATGCTTCCGAATTGGCAAGACAGGAAAAGGGGTCAGAACCGCTCACCAAGGAACCCATTAATGTGGAAAACAGTAGGAGGGCCGTTTACATGTTAGAACACAAACATGGTACAGTTTTAGCACCTTTTCTAAAATCCAAGTTTTAGTTGCAGTTTTAGTTTTCATTTCCATTCATCCCAGCAGCGCAAAAAGGAACTTTAAATAAATGACAAACCTACGTCCTTTTGTTATTGCCTAGCTAGGCCATTTGATGCTGTATATCACACTGATTGGTAGACTTTACCACTTTTTATACCACTTCCATAGCTTCTTAATCTTTAGTTGATACTGCTCTTCCATCATCATTTGCTCTTGAATATTGTCTAAATATGTCATATGTTGGAAAATATTGATATATTTATGTGTTTTTTTGCTTTGTTTTTTTAAAGTTGAGTGTTTTGACATTGTAAAAACTTGTTTTATCTGGACCTAGCCCACCTGTTATTGTTTAACTGGAGCCCAGCTTTTTGGTTCAGACCATGGGTACTTTTCAATAAGAAAGCTCATTTAAAACTAGAAGAACCAGTAAAATCCAGTGTAGTTGACAATAAATTGCTTTTTTTTGGTTTGTTTTCCTTGTTAAAGGCAAGGCAGACGCCAACTTGGATTTACATTTCATTTAATAGAGAAGTGGCAGTCCCTTATCCCTTTTAATTGCACACAGTATAGAGAAAATGTTTAAACAGCTGGTATTTGTGGCCAACATAAATAATTTCTTTTTTCCATTAAATGCTAGAAAAAGATGCAAAACCTAGTCATTTCATAGTGTGCTGCTTTGGGCTCACCTTCTGAACAAAAACTGTACTTACACTACTTTGAATCACTTTAACCTATTCAGCTGAACAAGAAGGAATATTAGAGTTTCTCTCTACCTGTCCCTAAATAATTAACAGTGACTAATTCCACTTCACTAATTGGTTGTGCTGGATCAGAAGAACATGAAATTGTTGTTTGTCAAAATGTCCGGACAGTACAGGACTATGAACATCTCAAGAGGAGGATTTTCAGCCTGAAATGAGAGATACTGTAAATCGCAGCTAGTAATTATAGTTTGAATGTAAACAGAGGAAGTTCTGTACAAATGCAGTTTAGGTCATTTTGCCTGTGTGAAAGTCTTTAAGACTTTATAAGAAGCAGCCTCATCATTTAAAACACAAACTTAATTAGCATCTATGAAAGGAAACGTTCCGAGAAAGGAACAAAGACAAACTATTAAAAACTAAAAGATGGGAGGAACTTTCATATGGAAGCTTCATGCAAAGCTGTCTGTTTGGTCTGACTCTCCAGTTCCAGTCCTCATTTAGATGTCTCTCCCTTTGATGCTCTTCTGCTTCAGTAGCTGTGTTATGTTTCCTGTTTTATCCAAGAAGGGAAAAAAAAGTGCTGTACTATTTCTTGATTTATTTTCTGAGGCATGCTTAAACAAGTTAATGACTTCTGCTACTCAGACAATCTGCATATGAAGAGTTTTGTTCCAAAATGAGATATTTACCTTTTGAAACAAGGAAAGCCAGCATGGACAGAATGACTGACAGCTGAGACTTGAAAGCAGGCTGAACTTGTTGACATTTACTTGCTGGATTTTTCTTATTCAAACAATACTGGATGCTTAGGTGTTTGGATGAATGGATGTATAGCATTTTGGAATTAAAGTGTTCATATAGTGTTGTATTTTTGCCATTATTGCTGGGGACTTTTTTTAAACTGTACAGTAAGAGAAAGAACCAACACCTTCTGGAGACATGTAAAGTACCTTTCTTTCTAAGGATTCTGGTTCTGAAGCATTCTTCACAGATTGAATAAAGTCTTATCTGTGACCAGTGGATCACGTTTCCTTATTTCCATCTTTTACTCTTCCCTTTTGTCTTTCCTGTACGTTTTTTGTTGTAGACAAAAAAAAAGTAAAGAGCAGCGAGGAAACTTTTCTCGTCCCGGTTCTTTCCTTTGGTTCCAATCAAAGGTATCTGTGTCTCGTATCAATTATGGAGCCCTGAGCAGCGAGTTAATTTCCAGTCGCTAAACCCTTTTCGCTCCATCTCTGTCTTCCGTTTTGTTCTGCAGGTCTTCCACACCTCTGCACATTCTAACGAGAACCCTCTTTCAAATAATTACATTAGTAATCCCGAGGGAGACCGGGTAATTTATTCTCGGACTGCTTTTTACTTTGCCATTAATACAACAAGCTTTCATATGCTCTATTCTTTCTCAAGCTCTCTCTCACCCTCCCTCTCTTTTCTCACTCTGCCTCTCCAGCCACAATGCTGAGCTCTTTTTCTCAGTTCTGATCATCCCTTTCCTATTTCCATCTGCTCATTCTCTCCTAGCTTCCTCAGATAATGATTCTCAGCACTCTATATTTTTCTGTCCTCTGTGAGTGCCCCTGCGCGTTGCTGCTCTGGGATTTCCTTTGAATGAATGACAGACATCCTCCCCATCTCCTTGTCATCCATCTCACCTCACACTTCCTATCTGATGAAAAGGTGCACCCACTACCTCTTGTCATCTGCGTCGTTAAAAAGGTACTTTATTTGATTGGCTTTGGAACACAAATCAGTGTCAAACAGACAGTCGTTGCAAGGAACACCTCTCAAATAATCAGTCTAATATAATTAATCTTTAGACTTTTTTTATGTTTCTCAGTTTGACTCCCCCAATGCGTCTATTTGTCGTGTCAGAGGCAGATCAAATTTGGAACTGTAAATTTGTGCTGTCTGGGCAACTCATGCCAGGTTACAGGGGCAAAAAAAAAGCTCCTGTTTTGATATCATTTTCTCAATTAGTTGCACAGCATGAGAATAATAGCAAATGATGTTCAGTATTCAGTACAGTTTTATTTATATACAGTCAGCTTACCATAACATAAAGCACTTTATATTGAAATATAAAGAACTTACAATATTAGCCTTTACATTGGTGAGAAAATCCCCGACATTAAATTTAGTTTTATTTATGCAGTGCCAAATCACAAAAACAGTCGCCTCAAGGCGCTTTATATTGTAAGGTAGAGTCTACAGTAATACATACAGAGAAAAAACCCCTATGAGCAAGCACTTTGGCAACAGTGGGAAGGAAAAACTCCCTTTTAACAGGAAGAAACCTCCAACAGAACCAGGCTCAGGGAAGGGCAGCTATCTGCCATGACCGGTTGGGGTGAGAGGAGGAAGACAGGATAAAAGACATCCTGTGGAAGAAATGAACAAGTACTTGGTGACTGTGGTAAGAAAGAATTACTGATAGATCATCTGAAAGAACTAAACAGTTTTTTGAAGTACACAGTAGCCATAACAGAGTAGAATCCAGCAATGGCAGAGATGATCCGGATGGAGACTTGGATTAGGATGTTCAACTGACCAGGATAATGTGGAGCTGAGGAGTCACATCACATAAATGAAAGCATGAAAGGGAGAATGACTATAGCCTCCGATATAGCCGATACGAGCAAAACTAATGGATGGCTTCCTAACCCTAACCAAAAGCTTTACCCCAAAAGAAAGAAACAAAAGTTTTTAGACTGATCTAACAGTAGAGAGGTTGTCTGTCTCCTGAATCCAAACTCAGAGCTGTTTCCACAGGAGAGGAGCCTGGTGGCATAAGGCTTGTACTTTTCTGCAGCCTGTAGTGAGAGTGTTGTACCTTACCTGCAAGATAATATGATAGTGTGTGCTCTTTAAGATACAATCAGACCTGCATATTTAATAAATGTGAGGACAAGGATTTAAAATTTGATTCTGGATTTATACAATATAAAGCGCCTTGAGGCGACTGTTGTTGTGATTTGGCGCTATATAAATAAAATTGAACTGAAATTGAATTGAATTTTACCAGAAGCCAATGAAGAGCTATTATGGGAGAATTATGGTCTGTCTTTCTAGTCCCTGCTAGTACTTTCACTGTAGCATTCTGGATCAACTGACTTTAAGATATGATACGACTTTGTATGTTGCTGGATTTAACAAGGTTTTAGGGAACACAAGGTCTTATGGGAGATTTTACACTATAAATATTATTCAATCAAAACAGTGAGGGTAAAAAAAGAAAAAAATGTTATAATGTTATAATTGTTATAATGTATTCTTTGCTATACAGGGGAGTTCATAGCAACTCAATAACTGCAAGGTGGCCAGGTCCCATGGCTCTAAAACAAATACATTTGATTTTCAGTTTTATTTATATAACGACAAATCACAACAACAGCCGCCTGAAGGTGCTTGATATTGTAAAATAAAGACCCTACAGTAATACAGACAAAGCCCCATCAATCAGACAACCCCTATGAGCAAGCACCTGGCAACAGTGGAAAAGAAAAACTCCCTTTTAACAGGAAGAAACCTCCAGAAGAACCAGACTCAGGGAAGGGTGGCCGTTTGTTGTGGATGAGAGGGAGGAAGACAGGACAAAAGGCACACTGTAGAACAATGCCAGCGATTAATAATAATTAAATGCAGAGTGGTGTAAAAACCAATGGTGAGTGAAGAGAGGTGAGAGAAGCAGAAATGCTCAGTGCATTATGTGAAGCCTCCAGCAGCCTAAGCCTATTGCAACCTAACTAAGGGGAGATTCAGGGTCACCTGATCCATCCCTTTAGCAAAAAAAAAAAAAAAAAAGTTTTAAGAGGGTGTCTGTCTCCCAAACCCAAACTGGGGATGGTTCCACAGAAGAGGGCCCTAAAAA
>VUQG01009350.1:66536-82634 GCA_015106755.1 Etia nguti | reverse complement strand
GCTTGGGGTAAAAAAAAAAAAAAAAAAAAAAAAAAAAGAAAGAAAAAGAGAACGCTTTCGATTGATTTACTTGAAAGAATGCAAACACGTAAAGAAAGTTCAAAGATCGCATCCCATCAATACAGCAACGGATCAGCTGACAAACAGCTGTTTAAGGATCTGCCCGGTGACTGTGTGCTGTCCTTGGATGATAAGTCCACTTTACGTCATGCTGTGACACTGCATGAATGTCACAGGAATGTAAGATTCTGAAATCATAGTTTCACGCAGAAAAGCATTGAGTTATGCTAGAGCAATGCAAAGGCGTTAACAAGTCAAACCCCTAACATAAGAGGCAGTAAGGCGTGCTTCTCATGATGTGTTGCTACATGATTTACTTGTTGGTAATGCACAAGGTGAGCTCCTAAATTAAATTGCCACACCTCTCTACTGCTTTAGCAGTAATGTCGATGTGTTATTTTGTGGCTTGTGGTGAAGGTTAAACTGCTGCATATCATCCTTAGGTTATTATTGCGCTCTTTCCTCATATTCTGCATTGCCAGGATGTCAAACTCATTTCCTTCCAAGGCCACATACAAGCTCACTTTAGAGCTCAAGCCCAGTGAAACTGCCTTTTCTCTCAGCGTTAAGACGTTTAACTGCAAAATCTGATCCTTGAGGTATCAAAGAAGGGTGATTTCAACAGTACTTCTCAGATTTTCTTCAGGCCATAGAAACATTGCCTTAGTAGATCAAAGAAACCTGTCAGCACAGCTCTCCAGGGTTAAATTGTAAGAAATAAATGCGTCAACTTTCAGAAGTTCTCGCAGCTCATTTCTCAGACTGTGCTGTAATTGTAAAAGAGAAAGTTTCTGTTAATTCACAGAAAATGCTTGCCCCCTCCCTCTAAAAACACAAACAAAAAAACACAACAAAACTCTGGACACCTTTTAAAAAGAAAAAACAGACATTATTATTGTAGACAGTAGAAAAAACAGGAACTTTTCTGTCATTTAGTTGTTTATCTATTACTTAATTACTGTGGTGTATTATGAATGGAGAGGTCTCTATGAAAATACAGTCCTTCCTTCACATTTTCCAAAGCTGTCCAGCAGGCTGAATTGGAGTCTTTGTCAGGCTGATTCTGGCCCCTGGGCCTTTTTGTTTGAGATCTCTTCTGCATTGTATCTTTGAGCGGTATAACCTTTTACGTGGTGTAACATGTGCTGTGCTTGTAGACAAACCTGCCTCTCCAGTGCCCATCCCTCACATGGAACATTCAGTTCCTGCATGTGATAACAGGCTGGTATTCTCTTAAAGGCACAGAGACCCTGCAGACGTGCCAATTGGCTCTCTGGCGCCAGACATGGAAATGCGGGAATTTAACCACTGAAGTGTCTGTTTACAAACAAACAAGCAAATGAGGACACTGTACCTTTATTTATTTTTTCAACATATCCTGTTTCTATTTGCAGATCATCTGTCCATCAAGTTAACAAATCCCTACAGCTTCCTGTTTCAATCATGTGTGATCTCAGTCAAGATGGCATTTGGGAGACGGACAACGCGTCCGATTTTTCCTCATTGAAAAGACGCATAGACTCATTCCGTGGCTCCAACCTTGCAAACAAGGTGCCTGTGGAAAAACTGGCACAGGCTGGTTTCTTCTACACCGGCGAGTCTGACCGTGTCCGCTGTTTCAGCTGTAAAACGACTGTGGATAACTGGGACAGGGGAGCCAGGCCTGTAGAGAGGCACAGGCAGGTAATCAAACTTATAACATCAAAAACTAGGAGTGTTTAATATTTCACATTTCTTTTTTTTTTCTTTTTCTTTTTGTCTGTTTTTTCCAAATTGATTTAATTCTACTTTTCTCATTCTCACAGTTTTCTCCATCGTGCACGTTTCTCACCTGCGTACACCGTACCAGTTTTAACCAGAATTCCAATACCGCACTAATCAGTGAAGAAGCAGGAGACATGGAATATCGTTTGAGAACGGGAGAAGTGGTTGATGAGGCCACCTACCCGATAATGCCTCACATGAGGAATGAAGAAGCCCGACTTCGGACCTTCTCGTCTTGGCCCAAGAATGCTCCCGTAAGACGAGAAGATCTGGCCCAAGCCGGCTTCTTTTACGTGGGGCAGAGTGACAAGGTTCAGTGTTTCTGCTGTGGTGGCCGGCTGAATGGGTGGGAAAGAGGAGATGCCGCCTGGAGCGAACACAACAAACATTATCCCAACTGCTACTTTATCCTTGGGCATGACGTCGGGAACATCCCAATCCAGAGAGGTATAGAGGAGGATGCATGCAACAGTCAGCGTGTGAACGCCCGGACCTCAATGCAGAGTGTTGAGGCGAGGCGTGCTAGTTTTGCTGGTGTCCAGCACCCTGTTGCCCACGAGAGGCTTGCCAGAGCTGGCTTCTACAGCGCAGGTAGCGTTCAGGTGTTTAAGACTAAAGAAACATTGTGCAACATTTTAAACTGTATGATTAAAATTTTCTAGTAGGTCATGGGAGCTGTGAATGCAATCAAATGTAATTTGTATCCTTTCAGGAAGAAGAGACTTAGTCTTGTGTTTTCACTGCGGTGGAGGGTTGAAAAATTGGCAGCCTGAGGAAGACCCTTGGGTAGAGCATGCCAAACACTACCCAGGGTAAGGACAACTATGATGCTCCCTCTTCTTAATATGCTTTTACACACACACACGCACGTTTTATTCTTTGTTCTGTGGCATTTGTGTCTGCTTTAATCTGAGTATATGCTGTTTTAAAACAGGTGCAGCTTCCTTTTGGAAAACAAAGGGCGAGAGTTTGTCAACAGCATCCAGCTACAAAGACCACAACATGACAGAGCTGTAAGTATTTGCTTTTTCACAAGATGTGGATGCGTAAACTAGAAATTAAGATTCACTTGGAGCATGACCAATATCAACACTATTGGACCGGTGTATGTGTATGTGCCCAAATGAAAAGTTGAACAGTGCAGAAAATGGTTAAAAGGTTAGTTTAGAAAGGGTTTCATTATGGATTGCAAAGCAGGGAGGCTCACATCATCATTGTTCTTCACAAACAATCACTAACTTGTGAACTGCAACTTTGGAAATGTACCATACTTTATGTGTATAAGAATATTTGGCAGTATATTAACTTTCTACACCCGAAAAATCATCAGTAGTCCCAGATTGGGTCTAGTTAAAATAACATTAGTTAGTGTTCCATTTCGGCGTGTGAAAGGTGCGTCATAATTCAAGGACTTAAAGTCTTCATTGATCTCAATCACAGGATTTTGTTTTTCCCTGTTTGCTTCCAGGCTTCAAGTCATCAAAATCCAATTTCAGAAGATATGAAAGGTATATTTTTCTTTTTCTTTCTTTCTTTTTTTTTTTTTTTTAAATTCAATGCCCCAAATACATCACGAAACAAAGTCTGAGCAGCACTGACTTGTATTTAATTTACTTTTTTTTGTCAGATGAGAACCCACTGGAGAAACTACAGAGGCTGCAGAGGGAAAAACAGTGCAAAATATGCATGGACAGAGATATTGCCGTTGTATTCATCCCATGTGCTCACCTTGTTGCTTGCGAGAATTGTTCACAGGCCCTCAACAAGTGTCCAATCTGCTGTCAAGACATAACACAGAAGATCAAGACCTATATTGCTTGAGAACAATATAATCTTGCTCAAAAGCAATGCTGCTTTCGCACTGTCATTATAATATTGTAATTATATCGTAATTGTAAAGTAGATGGCCTGTAATATTATTTAAGGACCACATTTTTTAAAATAAATATTAGAATGATAATGTGTAAAACTATATTTTCCTAGTCCCTACAATGGTAAATATCTGTATAGATGTAGATGGTTTTATTAATAGTTCCTTGACCGATAATGAGTACTGTGATGTAAATACACATTAAAGGGTCGTTCCTATTTTGAAACACATTTTGCCAGAAGTGCCTTTCTTTTGGTTTATATATTCTAATGCATCACTTAGCACAGATAAACTGACCTGGATGTTATATTGCTGTCATTTTCATCCACTTTTATCCTATTTATCTGGATTTTACTTGTGTATTTTTTTTGTCTTCACATTTCTAAGCTCAAGTTTAGAGCTTGGAGTTGATCCTTGTAATGTAAGAATCATTTTATTGTTTCTTTAATCAAGTGTGAATAAATCTTTATGCGGACTTGGAGTTTTGTTTCATTTTATCACTAAACAAAAGGTTTTGTGTTGTGTTTGCAGAGATGATCCCGGTGTACAGATTGTGCACTGTTAGCTAGAAAGTCACATTTCTATCAGATGAGGTTTGAGAAAGTGTGGAGTGATGTGACATTTGACTGCCTATAAGCTGAAGTGATGGCAGATGGTAAAATATAGAAGAACTGACCCAAATTAACCAGTTTTAGAAACAGATTTTTAATTTTTGTGCAGGATTTTAGTTTCAATGATGGTAATAATAATTAGTCTTGTAGAGTAATGATCTTGTAGGAATTCGATCTGTGCTTTATTAAGTATCTTCCTAAAGGACAGTTGGGGAGAGTGTTTTAACCCTTACAGCTGAATTGGAGAATTGTCTTTTCTGATGTGATAAACAAAATACCTTGTCTATATGTTGCTTAGCTCCTTATCATGTTTGTTTTTGCTTGTGTGTAAGTTGTCACTGTGAACTGGGAGGGAACTGCAGACGAAAACCATACAGATTTGCTATGATACTTCAAATAGTAACATCCTTGGTTAGTATTGTGTGCTCCTTTTATATATACAGAACAAATGGCTAGAAAAGCTAGCCCACAGAAAACAGAGGCGGTAGTGTTAGGGTGCAGTTCTCGTCAGTTACCACTAGATGTCAGGTTATAAACCGTGCATTCAGTGCGAGTATTGTGGCCGCTAGGTGGTAGCTCTGCACCAGGATTTCCTCCTCCCAGGTCGTCGAAACAACAAACCGAACTACGGAGCAAGCGGGGTGAGAGAACGTCCGAAACCGCCTCTGACCGCGACTTTTAAACTCTTTTTACAGAATTGTGGCGGAATTCAGACGGAGGCTGTATACGAGTAGTAAAAGTTACGATTGTACCGGGACTACATTTCACAACAAGGTAAGTTAGCTGTAAAATGGCGGAGAGCTATCTGGAACTTAGTTGATTTGTATTTTGCTAGCCGTCTCGCTAGCCAGGCTAGCTTTAGATGAGCACAGAGCGCGGATGTCTGCCTGAACCAAGTCGCTTCGCTAGCTCGCGGAACATGGCTACTTCGGTTGTTAGCAGGCTAACGAAATGGATTTTTTACACAGCGGCGCAAAATACGTAGCTCGGAACCGACAGAAGCGTTTTATTGCCATAACCGACTTACTTGCACTTTATATATTTGTAAACAAAGTGTTTGTTGCTTATGCAATTGGTACTGGAACTCCCGAGGCAAGATGGAGGACGCAAGGACGTGATGTTTTTTTAGGTAACGTTAGCAGTAGCTCTTAGCATTGCTAACTAGTGGGAGTTATTTTCAGCTCGTCCATTGGAGTTTATCTACTATTATTTGCTTTATCTTCGGACGAAGACTGGTTACGAGTGACACGTAGACAGAAATTAGTTAATGTACACGGCAGCATTGCTGACTAGCCTTATTGTGTTCTGGCTAATATTAGCTTACGCTAGTACAGAAAGGCTTGCGTTGTTTTGTTATTATGGTCCAACTAGTATAGCAATGGTAAACGCTGGCATGTTCTGAAAATCTGACGATATTGCATTGTATGCGCTTCTCGTCCTTCTTATTTGGCTATTCATAGTTTGTTTTCCCTAAGTAGCGCATGCCTACTTCATCAAATTTCAACTAGCTGACGCTGGGGAAAATACGCCAAAAATCCACGGTTACTTAGCTACTCGCGCTAGCACCAGCAGCGCACCGGCGTCAATTTTGACAGGAACCGACGAAGAGCGGCTCTGTGTCGGCGGCTTTGGGGCGAGCGGAGCCGGTAGTTGGTGGCATAGTTGTCCTTGAGAAATTCACACCGTTGAGTTTCACTGTAGCGTGTTTTTTTTTTTTTTAATATATAGCATTCTTTAGTGTCGTTGCGCATTAACAAGTTTATGAGATACACTCCCCGATTTGGCGCCACTTTTTCTGTCTGCACGAATCCCGTCGTCTTGTCATGCAGTATCCCCCTCACTATCAAGGAAATGGGCACGGTACCAAATTCTCAAACTAAGAATTAACTGTGAAAAGCTGAAACTCACACAGTCATAGAAACTACATCATACTGAGTACTAATATTTGCTCTGTTGTTAGCTGATGTTAACCAATTTCACGTTTACTATTTAATTCACAGTAAACAGTAATCTGTAATTTGACACGCGTGGGCCTTCATTTTGCGTGAATTTGTGAGTAAGAATCCATTTGCTAACGTTACTTTCGATTTAAATCGTACAGTCGGCCTTAAAGTTTACTAAGTGATTGTGTCTGGTTTAATAATGAAAGAATGACACCGTTGTGTATGTTAGCTCTAAGTGTACTAGTACTGAAAGAGGGACACACTGCACCCAAACTGATGTATAATGGGTGGAGTTTGTCTTTTCGAGACTGAATCGTTTACTCGGTAGGGCTTTTATTGATTTCACTGACTGCTACAGGAAAAATTATATTTGCTTCAGAATTATGGACATGGTATGAGTCCTGATTTAAAAAGTTACTTCTGCTTGCTACTTTGATCTGTGTGCCACTAATTTACACTTCACAACCATGCAATAGTTTCCCTGTGGCCTGCAGAATCTTGTTGATGTTGATACTGCCATTTGATTGGTTGAGATATGTATGGGGCGGATAGGGCAGTGCCATATTTGGACATTGAGGAAGACACTCCGGTCTTGATTGCATGACGTTGTCTGTAAACCCAGGAGAGCAGAGAAAGGGAGGCAGCCAATGGTTGGACAGTGAGCATGACAGAAGCGTTTGTGTCCGCCCCCTGTTACCATGTGAAACCTTTTTTTTCTTTTTTTTTTTCTCTCTCTTTTTCTCTCTTTCAAAGACATCAAAGTAACATTTGCTCACTACAGATGCCATGATTTCTGGAAACACAAAGTTTTTATTTTGTTTAGTTTTCATTGTTTCTGGTGCAGTGTGCACGTGTAGCACTCTAGTACAATTCTGCTCCATATTCTAGGTCACATGCAACGTCTCCTGCCTTGTATTTTGTGAGGATTATAAGCCAGTCGTAAGTTAAAGTTATCCAGAAGATGTTGCAACAATGATAGCACCAGAAATACCATCAGAGTTCTCCTATACTCAGTAAGTATCTACTTCTAGTTTACATTTATCTGTAAGGTTAGGGTTGATGTGATATCTCACGCAGTTATTTGTTTTTATCAGGGATACAGACACCCGATTCTCCTCAGACACAGACTTCTCTGAGGATCCTGATGGAAGGAGTGCAAATTCAGCTAAAGGAAAGGTATAGATGCAACAAATGGACCATTGCAGAAGTATTGGTAACACATGTTGTTTTTCTTTCCTTACACTCTGCAGTGGTTCTCAGACTTATATTTGTTTTTTCGCTACTTTCCCAGGGTGGAAAGAAGGGGAAGAAGGCAGCAGGGGAGAAAGGAAAAGGAGGGAAGGGAGCAGGCCGTATAAATGGCCACCACCAAGAGAATGGCATGGAAAACATGATGCTATTTGAGGTTGTGAAGCTGGGAAGGAGTGCAATGCAGGTATGAACAGTAAGCCCTTTGAAATTGCCACCTATTTTTTTCCTTTTCTTTTACTCAGTAAGAGAAGAAATACACAACTTGTGCTTGTCCCTATCTTCTTGCAGTCTGTTGTTGATGACTGGATTGAATCTTACAAACATGACAGAGATGTTGCACTGTTGGATCTCATCAATTTCTTCATCCAGTGCTCAGGATGCAAAGGTATTTATGTTTCCCAGCTTCAGTACTAATACTACATGATTGGCTGTTTTTAAACTATATTGAGGAAGTAAGTAGGCTTTGTTGTCCTGCAGAACCTCCCTCCACTCATCTGAATCAGTAGTTTTTCTTTTCCACTCAGGAAATTGTCTTCTAACCTCTTTCTTCTTCTTCTTTTTTTTTTTTTTCCCTGTCAGGTGTGGTTACTGGAGAAATGTTTCGCAACATGCAAAACTCTGAGATCATCCGACGGATGACAGAGGAATTTGATGAGGCAAGTTACCACATTAGACTAATAATCACACCATATTCACTATAAATCACTTAAATGTCATTTCAGATGCCAAATACAGAATTCTTGTACATACCAGGGACAATACACTTTGCTAATTTGTGGGAGATAACTGCCACTTGTACTAGTCATTGTAAGTGAAGGACTGTCGTTTCTCTGTGTACTTTGCAGGACAGCGGTGACTACCCTTTAACCATAGCCGGGCCCCAGTGGAAGAAGTTCAAAACAAGCTTTTGTGAATTCATTTCGGTGCTAGTGCGCCAGTGTCAATACAGTATCATCTATGATGAGTATATGATGGACACAGTCATCTCCCTTCTCACCGGACTATCGGATTCCCAAGTCCGAGCCTTCAGACACACCTCAACACTGGCAGGTAAGATCGTGTGCGTTTATGAATTATATTTAAATGTTTGTGGTGATTTACAATGAATAGCTTCTTTTCCAAGCATACCACAGTTAGCTAGCTGGGAAAAGTTGTGTTTTAAAGGTTCTTTCTTGTTGTATCCTTGTATTAGAACCGCAAGCTCATTTGTAGTGCTCTTGGATATTTAAAGAGGTCAGAAATTTTCATCAGTGTAGGTACACAAAGTGTAAACTCTAGTAGTTTATACTGTCTGCACATTTTGTTTCATAGTAGTATTAAAGTTAAACACATTAAAAAACGCAGAAGAATCTTGGTGGGCACAGATCATATGCTCTACAATAATCCGAGCTATGAAGAACACACAGCTGAAATTGTTAGGCTTAATCCTTACTCTGTCCCGTGGGTACTGTGATTATAAAACATAGGTATTTTTTTTTCTGTCTGGAAAGTTGTTCTCCTCAACTTTCAGTATGCTTTTGTTGTGCTTCTGTTTGGTCGTGAGTGTTGATCTTGGCAGGTTGGCCTGTTTCAGCTGGTGACAGTTATTTTAGATAATACACTAGTTAATGATTGTTCTCTGCACCTAAGCTACTATGTACCCCAGGTGTAGCTAAAACAGGATCTATTCATAATCAATTTGCTTTGAGTTTGGTGACTTGTCTTCTTTTGTAAAGCATACTTGAATTCAAGGTGTCTACTTAGTTGGACTTAAAGGAACCCAAACATATTTTATTTTTTTCTAAAATGCAAATATTGTTCCAGTTGTGACTATTTCACCATCCTGTAAAGTTAAGGTATTGTGATTTTGCTCTGTAGTGCAATCAGAACTAAATTTCATTGCATATTATTGATACCAAACACCCACTGATTTCAAATAAGCTCACATAACATCTTGAGAGACAGTTCTGAAATGATCTACAGATTAGGGAAATTATTTTATTTCTTCATGTTCCTTGTTGTGTTTTTGACAGCCATGAAGCTGATGACAGCCCTGGTGAATGTAGCTCTAAACTTGAGCATCAACATGGACAACACCCAGCGCCAGTATGAGGCAGAGAGAAATAAAATGGTCGCTAAAAGGGCAAATGACAGGCTGGAGTTGCTGTTGCAAAAACGCAAAGAGGTAAGCATTGCAACAGTTTGTTGCGCAGCTTATCACCCCTAAGCACATGACATGTTTATTAAGATTCATTTGTACGATTGACACTTAAACTTCGCATTGAAAACTGGTGTGTTTAAGCAGTGATTTGGTAATGTATCAAAATAATTGGCGACTGTTCCTTAGGGCTCTGCCACATTGTGTCGTCAGCTGTAGTACCGGTATAAATTTTTGCGTTAAAAGTATCCTATCACAATATTTTTCTGTAGCATCACCATATGTTTATGTTCCAAGGAGACAAACCTGGGCATGTCTGAAAGTAAGAGCAGTGTGTCACCCTCTAATGACAGTTTCGTGCCTAAAAAGGGAGCTACTTCAACAACCTCCAACAAAGCACTGAACTTTGCAACATATACAATATATACATATACAACTGTTCCCCATAAAGGTGGAAACAACACATGTTTCATGCCTTGAGACAAAAACGCACTGTTGAGTAAAACCAGGTTACAAAGGAGGAGATGCTTGCAGCTGGAGATGTTCGACGCAAATAGAAAGAAAAAACTTCATCATCCACATGTATGAAAATGTTGTACAAGTTTCTGACGAATTACAAGGTTGATTTACGTCAGCTTTTGTTAAAGTATTAAGCAGTTATATAAAACTTAAAAGATTTCAGGAGAAACGCTAACTAGACTTCTACATCCGTGCTTGCATTTTATTTATACTGTTGATGGTTATAATGCTGTTTAACTACTATTGTAGTGTGTCATCCATGACAGTAGCTTATTGGAAAAGAAGTATTGAAAACACCCTTCATTTATTTGCACTAAATGCTGCTTCTCCTTCAGTTAGACAAAAACAGGAGGAGTAGAGTAGGCTGTATAGCCTCAAAAATATATCACAATATTTGGAGAAAATTTTCAATAATATATACTTTTTAAAGTTCATAAATATTACAGCAAATTGCTTAATTCAGAGAGATGCAGTGCATAAGAAAGGTTTGCTCTATGTTTAAAAGACTTGTTGCATTTGTGTTGGCAAGCATGGTGTTGACTCTGCTGAAGTGTGGCTGCACTTTTGAAAGTTTAATTCTGTCTCTGTGTGCACGTGCTGCATGATGCTGCAGCTGAGAGGCATCTCTACCCTGCCCCTTCCACAAAGGCTGTGAGCAAGACATCTCTTACAGATTGAAAGTAACAGAAATGACTAATGCTTCAATCTTAGTGCGAATGAAAATTGAAGTTGGTGAGATAAATGTTATTGCTGTTCAAGGTCTGCCTGTTAATGTGACTGCATGCAGTTCAGATTTATGCTCTGTTTAAGGGGATTTGTAATGTTACTGTGTCTGCCCTAGTGCGCGCACTCTCATAATTTCTTACTCCAGTTTTTGAAAAATGACCAGAATCCTTTAGACACGAAGCCAACACATTCAGATGCCATTACATTAATTGAAAGCAGCTATAGATTTTTAAGTATTGCCAGTGTAGCTATGTAAATGAGGTAAACGTGTAGCGCTGATGTGTGAGAATAATGTGCATCACCTAGCACACACTAAAGTTGAACTGTAAAGACTGGATCCATTTTAGATTTATCAAATTAGTAATAAGCTTTGCAAACTCCATCCCTGGTAACCAAACGCATTTGAACAGATAACTTTTAGCCTACTCTGTTTAGGTGAAGAAAACTACTTTGGTCTTTGATCTGTTTAATTTATAAAAGCTTGCGCCTGTGCAGAGTTGTGGAACACAATGGGCTTAACTGGTTATTATGTTTCAGCAGCTGGAGACGGTGTTGGCAACAACACAGCGGGAAGGTCCTACTTGTGTACCCATTTCCCCCGTAGAGTGGGAGGACACAGACCAGTTTCTCTCAGAACTTTTTTTTGGGGGGGTGGGCGGGGGGTAGTCATTGGATACATAGTACATTCTGCTGAGCTAGAGTATTTATTGAATTGAACTTTGTTTCAAAATAAGGCATCTATTCTGAATCGGAGATGACGATACCAGAAATCTCAGGTGATTTGTGAAAGATTCATGCCTTAAAAACAATAAATGAGCACAGCATATTATTTCTGATGTTCTTTTTTTCGTGGTCACCTCAAAGAATTTAAACCAGTGTTCTACAAAATCAACAACTGACATTAAAGTGGACAAAATTCTTCCCAACATAGACTCTCCCCAAATCATGAAAGAACCTATATAACCATGTAAATAGGAATTACTGTAGCTTGTGAGCATACATTTGTTGGTTTAGGAAGAATAGTGACTGCTACTCCTCTGTAGGTGGTGAACCCGCAATGCCAAGTGTTATTTAGCCTGTATGGCCGGTTTATTGGTTATATAACAGCAGGTCCCACAGGGCATCCATCTGTTAGTTCACTGTGCAGCCACACCACAGCATGGTGGCATAGTTGACTGTCACACAAGTCTTATTATGTTAACAATGCATCCTGACCACCAGTTGTTGTTGCAGTCTGGTCATTTGCTGTGTTTGTGTGATAAAATGTGCTGACATGGTTTATTCTGCTCTTAATTTCAGCTTCAGGAAAATCAGGACGAGATTGAAAACATGATGAATGCAATATTCAAAGGAGTGTTTGTTCACAGATATCGGTATGGCCTTACATCAATCAACTTGAACTGTGTTATCACTATCTTTTCTACAGGCTGCTAACAGCCCTCATTCTTGTTTTGTGAAATAATGTTTTAACAGGGATTCAATAGCAGAAATCAGGGCAATCTGTATAGAAGAGATTGGAGTGTGGATGAAACTCTATAGTGATGCCTTCCTCAACGACAGCTATCTGAAGTATGTGGGATGGACGATGCACGATAAGGTGGGCGATACAAAGGACTCTGATTTTTTTTTTTTTAAAGTTCTTTTTAAGGTCTATACTTCATTTTTTTTTTTTTTTTTAAAGTGTGTTGATAACTGCACTAACCAGTAATGGATACTTTCTTACTCTATTCCAGCAAGGTGAAGTACGTCTAAAGTGTCTCACAGCACTGCAGGGCCTCTATTACAACAGAGAACTCAATGCCAGACTGGAGCTGTTCACCAGTCGCTTTAAGGTCAGCACCACCTGGTGGACAACTTAAATACAACAGCTTTATTTGTTCCATACTCGGAGAAACAAACTCCATGGGCTTGTCTTTATTTAACTATGCTTTTAGTAATTTCCGAGTTTGCGAGGAGGCAAAATGACTCATTAAGTTTTGCATCTCTCCCTTTGTTTAGGACCGTATCGTCTCTATGACTCTTGACAAAGAATACGATGTAGCAGTACAAGCTATTAAGCTACTCACTCTTGTGTTGAAGTAAGTGGTTGTTTTTCATAATATCTAATGTTGTTTACCGCAAGTGATTGGGACATAGTTTATACTTCAAGGCCGAGCACTTGTAACTTTTGTGATTTGCATCAAGTACATGTGTGCTACTGCTAAAGTCTTTGTAACCTTCTTTGTATTTGTTTCTGCAGTAGTACAGATGAGGTGTTGACTCCTGAGGACTGTGAGAGTGTCTATCACTTGGTGTACTCGGCACACAGGCCGGTCGCAGTTGCAGCTGGAGAATTCCTTTTTAAGAAGTATGTTGGACATAAGTTAAGATTTCTAGCTTCAGGCTTGTAGTGACTTTAGTTTGAAAACTTTTGCAGTTCCAAGAAATAGTATATCAGCGGTTTGAGTTATGTATTCCATGTGATTCCCAACTAATGAAAAATATCCTCAAAGATTGTTCAGCCACCGAGAACCGGAAGATGAAGGTGCCCCCAAAAGGAGAGGCAGACAAAGTCCCAATGCCAACCTCATTAAGACCACTGTCTTTTTCTTCCTGGAGAGTGAGGTACATTATCATGCTATATTTTCTGTTCTCACATTTCTGTCTTCATTCCCCGTACTGTTTTGTAAACAATATCAATGATGCATCCCTCATCTGTTTGAACACTTATTCCATCAGCTCCACGAGCATGCGGCTTACCTAGTGGACTCACTCTGGGAATGTGGTGCAGAGCTACTGAAAGACTGGGAGTGTATGATCAGCTTACTGCTAGATGACCCGTTGCCAGGAGAGGAAGGTATGGCACTGGTTTCTTCTTTGTACTGGTATGCAGTCGAGAGCGCTATTGTGATTTATTGATTTCTCTGTTTGGTTTTTCGTTCGCAGCTCTTACGGACAGACAAGAGACGGCTTTGATTGAAATCATGCTGTGCACTGTACGCCAGGCTGCTGAGTGCCACCCACCTGTTGGAAGAGGAACAGGGAAGAGGGTAAGAGTGGCTGACACGCTAAAAATCGTGAGCCAATACTAGTGAAGTCTGTTTGTTGGATTGTGCTGTCTTTGTGCTATTCTCCTAATCGGCCAACTATCCTGGGATTTTTCTGTCATTATGTTAAATTGGTTAACTCTGGATGAACCTTCTGAAACACGGCCAGTTAAAAGATCTACAGATCCACGTCTGTTCATAGGTCTTCAAATAATTGTGACCCAACTTGTTGTTTGATTATTTATTTATTTATTTATTTTTGTATTTTTGCTGTCTGAAGTGCAACATTTAGGTCATTAGAGGATAAGACTGTTTGCTAAGATTGTTTTAATGTATATACTTTCTTTTGCTCATGGTTGTGGTGTTTGATTTTGGAGACAAGACCAGTTCTGGGATATTCTTCATGTTTTGTTTTTTTTTTTGTTTTTTTTAACTGTTGAAAGTTGGTGCGTAGCTTCACTCTGCATAATTGTAGATACTAAACATGTACTTTCTGACATGTTTCTGCTGCACTTACATACTTTCTTTAGTTTAAAGAGTTTAACTACAGCTGCTTTGGTCCCTTTTTATGCAGCACTACTGAGTTGTTTATAACACATCGGTTTCTGAAGACGTTTTCTCAGTTTATTACTTAAATTATTTAGGAAATTCAGTTAAAAGCTAAAAATAAAATTCCCCAGATGCCGAAAAAAAAAAAGGGGGGGGAAAAAGGATTAATGTAGTTTACATTTACCCCAAATGGCGGTGTTCGGTATTAAGAATTCAGAGTAGACTTTCTGAATGGATGAATGCAGACTAGTTGTGTGGTCTAATTTGGTTGCATCACACATCAGGTGATGACGGCTAAAGAGAAGAAGACTCAGCTGGATGACAGAACCAGAATAACAGAGCTGTTTGCTGTGGCTTTGCCCCCTCTACTGGCAAAGGTATGTCATATCTACTCAGCTTTCTTAGAAGCAATCTTCCTAAGGAGGTTGTACTTTTAACAGTACATCATCATTGTGCTCTTCATGTGCTCCACAGTATGCCGTGGATGCAGAGAAGGTGACTAACTTGTTGCAGCTGCCACAATTCTTTGACCTGGAAATTTATACCACGGGGCGTCTGGAGAAGGTAAGACAAATCGGCTTGTCGGACAGCGCTAATCAGATCAGAACAAATCGGATTAATGTATTTAACGTATTAATGTAATTGTTTATCGCACACACGATACTGATATCTCTATCTCCCGCTCTCCTCCAGCACCTGGAATCCCTGCTGCGTCAGATCAAAGAAATTGTGGAGAAGCACACAGACACTGAGGTTTTAGAGTCCTGCTCTAAGACTTACCACGCCCTCTGCAATGAGGAATTCACAATCTTTAACAGGGTGGACATAGCCCGCTCCCAGCTGCTGGATGAGCTGGTGGACAAATTTAACAGGCTATTGGAGGACTTTCTACAAGAGGTGAGAGTAACAGTGCGCTTAAATGTCCAGCATGCCTATAAGTGGAGTTTGAAGTCCAGTACAGCAGAAACTAGCTCAACATAAACCATGAAAAGAGCACAGACTTCATTATTTGTGTGCTGTTCTAGCTCTGTCACGTGAGATCTCATAAGTCTTTATTTATTGGTATTGGAACTTCTCCTGTTGTACAGAAGTCTTATATATAGCAAGGATGAAAATACTTGATGTACTGAATATGTGAAAGACCTTATCATATAGTTTGTAAAGAAGCTCATCAGAAATTTTCACCTTTCTGGACAACCTGAAAACTCCAATTTGTTTTTATATATGATAACATTAAAGATCTTGACCTGTTAAAATCACTTTTTTCTTTACAGGGTGAAGATGCTGATGAAGATGATGCTTATCAGGTTTTGTCAACTCTAAAGAGGATCACAGCTTTTCACAAGTATGTTTTCTCAGAAGTATTTTCTGTGCGCTTTTATCTACCTCTGCTGCGTTGTTGGAAGATTCAGTGTGCATGTGTCTGAAAGTGATGAGACTTCATCAACTCTTTTGCAGTGCACATGACCTCTCGGGATGGGACCTTTTCACCAGCAACTTCAAGCTGCTCAATACTGGCATAGAGAACGGGGACATGCCTGAGCAGGTAATATACACAAAGTTACACTGCATAATAATAATAATTGTTTGTTGTTGTTTTTTTTGTTTTTTTAAAATTTGAAAATAGTGATACATGTTTTTT
>VUQG01009350.1:5613-15660 GCA_015106755.1 Etia nguti | reverse complement strand
TTCTGGAAATCTTTTTAAGCCTGAACATTACTGCCCTTGTTTGGTCTGAGATGACTGTGACAGTTACATAATGCACTGTTTTTAGTTTTTTTAGCTTTGAAGTTTATAATGTTGGACCTCAGTCTTTTATAACATGTATGTGTGTTTATATTTACTTTACATATTATGCTGTGTGCATTTGTGTGCGTATTATTCGACTATTTAACCACTGCTGATTGAATTTAAATAAAGGTTAATTTAACACAACATAAATAATTAGAATGGAATTATATCATAATAATATTAGTTAATATTTCATTCCATTTCCTAAAAAAAATCAAAATTAAAAAAGTACTTTTTTTTTGCTTCTACTTGATGGAAATGCAAAACTACAGTGTATTTGTTGCACTCTTATTTAATCACTTCCACTAACTCGAGCGAACCTCATCATCACCAGAGCGAAACGTTTCAGACAGATGGGCGTGCGATAATGCCAAATTTGTCACAGGGAGGCATACAGCTGAACATATATGGAGACCTCAGTTTGCAAAGATAAATAAATAGTGAACAGTTTGGGCTTAAATGTAGCTTTTCTTTTACGCAAACGTGTATTTTCTCTGTAATTAGTGCCAAAAGTAAAGTAAAGCTGTAAAGTTATTTTTGGGAAATATTCTGGAAAATTATTAAGAAATTACAAACTTGTAGAATTAGAGTTTTTTTTGCCCTTCCATCTAATGTGTATTTTCTTTAATAATAATGCTTGTGTAGTGTTAAATTTACTTACTAAAAAAATAAAGATTGTAGATTGTGTAAACTTTCCCTTACACATGTTTTTTTAGACACTGTCAAAGTAATTTATTACTGCTTCCTTATTATAGGTAACTATTTTTGCAGTGACGCTGGAACAATAGCAGAGTCTTGCTCTCTGGTAGGCTTTAGGACAGATCTTTTAATTTGTAACCTCACTGGTCTGTGTATGAGTAAACCAAGGACTTTTAGTAGAGGGTGTCAAAGGAACTGGTGGTGTTGACATAGAAGAGTCTGTCACTGTACTGGGTAGTGGTTGCTGCCTTTCACACAGATTCCTGCTCGTGTAATTTGATGCCGGAGTAATTACCTCAGGGTTAGCAATGGGTGTAAGAGCTGGAAGGAGTTCTCGTGGTCGGATTGCTCCTTTTACGTACTATATTTTCCTTTAAGGATTGAGGCTCAGCAGGGGGAAAAAACTGATGGGACCGCGTTTATCTCTAAACTTGGCTGTGCAAATCTGCTTCACCCAAGTGTCTGGTTGAGTAATTCAGCACTGAAGTAATGACCAGTGGTTTAACAGGTGGGGTCAGAGGAGCCGGAAAATCTAGAAACACAGCAGTGTCTGGTTCTTTGGTGGGTTTGAGGTCTTTCTCCTGGAGAATGCAGAAAACCTCAATCCTGTTACTCCAAACCTTTGGAAAAGGTTGATGTTTGACAGGGGGTGATTTAGAAGCAAGTCAGACTTTTGGGATCTTGGGCTGAAACATGCCGCATGCAATTTCAAAATGGACAGGACCATTTCAAACCTGATGGAATAGGAGAGGTTGTCCTGATAATCCTCAATAACAGGAGCCCAGGCCCTGGGAGATACCTCTATCGGTCGGTCGCCTCCTCTTGCTTCTCTTTTAATACATCTCATGCCATGTTTTGGGATTTTAGGACGTCCGAAGGTTCGAGTCATCAAAATTGAAGCTGTTAGTAATTGCGCATCAAATATAGCTCGCTGAAAATTCAGAGGTTGGACTCTGGGAATTTGAGGAGCGTCTGGCCTCGAAACTCAGCATCCCTCATTTATTATTTGTATTTACCTGAAAAACTCACACCTGAAAAACCAGATATAAAGTGCAGTTTTAACACATTTAGAAGATGAAAGCATTACGAATTTAAAGCAACTATTATTGGTCCTCTTTTGGTTTCTTTTCTTGCCAGCATTAGGAGAGACTTGGCAACATTTTCATCAAAATCCTACAGTTTAAACTCCCAAAGCCTTCAAAGAGAAACAAAAACAGAGGTTTTATCTCGGGTACTTTACTTCATTGCAAACAGTTTAAAGTGTAGGGGGCGGTTGGTTTGTATATGTCTTATTAACTCACTGTTCTCTCAGTGTCCTTTTGCCGTCCTTCAACACAAGGATTATCATGTCTTCAACAGTCTTATTTTCTGGCTGAATTTGGAGGAGTTCTATCACTAGTGCGATCTAAAAAAACATAAAGCATATGATTCACACTTAAATGCAGTCTGATAAGACTGCAGCAGACATTCATTGTTAGTTTTGGCTTGGTGTAACAGTAAATCTCACCTGACAACTTTTAACCGTTGATAAGCCAGCCGAGCTGCAGAGTCAGATCGTACATGAACGTATCTGATGCATATTGTGTTTGTTTAGAACCGCTCTTTAACTCTGTGCCCCCTGAAAGTCGAACTGAGCCGTTTCTGTCATAATCAGGAATCAGACTGGATGTGCATCAGAAGTTGCACCACCACCACGTCTTTAGTGAAATACGCTGAGGTTTCAGAAAGCCGTCAAATGTCGCCTTTATTGGGGAAAGAGCTAATGATTTCAATCTGCAAAAAGATGAAACAGTTGCTGTTTTTTTCTTTTTTTTTTAAATGTATTTTTTTAATGGGATTCTGCACAAGATAAAATACTGAGTTAATAAAGGAAAACAAAGCCTTGTTTTGCTTACTTAGGCTCTAATTTTAACTTCTGTTAGTATTTATTTTTTTTACGTTGTCCGACTTTAAAACATTTCTAAAATTAGACGTCGAGTTTTGCTTGATCTCGTCTCAGAAAACAGTCAGTCGAAGTATTCGTTGCATCTGCGATTTATTCTGAAGCGATTAGAGATGACTCTGATATTAGAAAAACACTGTCTAAACTCATGCAACAAGCTGCCGTATGCCAGAGGATGACTGGCACAATGAGAAATTACTGCAGGCTTCCCGGGCAGCTAGGAAAACATGGACCCAGTACCAGTCTCCTCTAATGAGGCATGATACGTAACAGTGTTTTATCCAACACATAATTAACTTTTTTATATTTCCAAATATTCACAAAACACAATTAATCTCCTTATGTTACATTTTTCCCAAATAAGAACATAAGTCTTCCTTGCGTGGTTTAACTGTATAAAATGTAACTTTAGATATAAAACATCTCAAAAGTTCAGATGTGTAGATTTTAGTCTCACAAGTGGCTTCTTTCTTTTTTCACACTCTCCACAGACATAAATTAAATCGCACATATGTTTCCCTTCTCATCTGTAGCGGTTCAATCGATACTTGCGAACTCCCCCTCACAAACGGGGATGCAGAGAAGCATGAAGCTTGTGATGTTATCAAGGGACGTTTTTAGAGAGGGTGGGGGGGCTGCTGTGGCAACGCATCTCATGGACTTCTAGAAATATTTCTTCGAGCTTTATTATGCCCACATGTCTTGTAGAAAACACCTTGGGCATTTTTTATTTTTATTTTTGGGCATCTTCCTCAAAGTTTTGCCAACCAGCTGTTCGCAGAGCTTATCCGCATATTGTCTCCTGATTGCTTCATAAATATTTGAGCGAACTTTATTAATGGCACACGCGTCTCTGCGCATCTTGACGGCAGTTTGCGCGAACATCAGCTTTACTTTAGCTCGAATGAGCCTTTCTGCAACGTTCTCTTGTGTCTCTGCTCCGTAACAGCATTCCTGCTGATGTGTGTTTTTTTTTAATGTAAGCATTAGGAGCACTTAACACTCTCTCCATAGTGTTTTCTCACAGAAGCAGTTGTAAATCCTTCACGGGGGAGTCTGGTCGTGCAGAATCCAGCCTGATGGTGGATCATTATTAGGCTCATATACTGTAACGTTTTCGCGTCAGCAGTAATCGGATGTAGTATTTGTCTTGGTATTATGGTAATGTTGTTGTCCTTTGCAACAGGAAGAGCTTGTTTTATTTATTCCACCGCAGCCTGTGCATACACCGTGACACACTTCATCTATCATTTAGATAATGGCCATGCGTGGCTGGCGCATATGTGTGTGTGTGTATTATGTGTGCATTTCCTTGAGGAGGAGAAGAGAAGAGAGAATAAGCACCTGCATTGAACGCACTGCCTGCTTTACCTGTGCAGCAGTGCACTGTGTGTGCGTGCGTGCGTGCGTGTGTGTGTGTGTGTGTGTGTGTGTGTGTGTGTTGAGGCCCCCTTAGGCAAGCTTATCCCTGCCTAGAAGATGTGAGTAGGTTATCCCAGTGACTCTGTGGGAATGTGGTCCGGTCAGCCAGCAGAGCGGTGTAAATCTGCTCTGTGTATAATGACCTGGCTTATCTGCTCTGATTAACGGTCAGACGTGGCAGACACCGTTTGAGATCAGAAGAAGACGCACAGGGGAGTGGACATTCCACTGAATCTACTGGCAGTCTTTTTCTTGTCCACACCCGACCTCCAGTTTGACTCCGTGGCTCTGTTAGCCCCTTTATCATTCGCACACACCCACTCCCATCCTTTACCTCGTCTCTTTCCGTGGGGCAGAATAAGCAACAAAAGGTTTGGGGTAAAGTAAGCACCAAATGGTGAGTGTGTGTGTTGACTCTGGTGATCACCACAGGGGATCCCGTCCACTCATCCCAGCCCCGCTCTTACAGGAGTCGTAGTGGGTTTAAAGGTCAAAATTCACGGCCAAGGGGTCACGGAAACACGGCAGGGGGGTCAGTAATGATAACCCTGCACTGATCTTAATCCCAGATCATCAGTTCCCCCCAGCCCAGCTATGTACACACACACACACACACACATACACATACACAGATGTATAAACATACACATTCCCACCCCCCATCCAGGTGTAAAAGCGGACAAACTGGTTATATTTCATTGCGTTGTCTAAACATGTGGATTTCGAACGAGCTGTTTGTGAGCAAAATGACTGCGGAGCGTTTAGGGGTTAGAGGCAGGAGAGAGGTGATTTTAGACAGGAGGCTTTTAAAGGAAAAGGAAATATAATGGGGAAAATGAGCAACAGAGCGGTAAGAGAGAGAGGGAGGACAAGCATACACGCCTGTACAAATATATACATAGGCACTCTTTATATGTCACCTAGCAGGAGCCAAAAAAAAAAGTCCCTTCATTTTCTCTCCCTTTCGCTCCTCATTGAGATAATGTAGCGTGACTGCTTGGTTAGACGTTTGCAGTGGTTAGCCGGGCCGGTAAAGCTCTGCTCGATATAAGGGAAAAATGGCCACGAGGCAGGAGACGGAGGCAACCCATCGTGGTGCACTTCTCCTCTCCCCTCGGTTTCCCGTGTAGCAGGGCAGGGTAAGCCTGATGCCTCCCGACAGCTGTCACTCTCCATCACAGTGTACCATCATGGACCCTGACACGCACAGACTTCCCCACCAGAATGCTGCCGCAGTGGAGCACACATTGTCTCACCTCCACAAGATATGCCCCACTGAAAGAGAGAAACTAGGCAGGAAGGAGGGGGGGGGGGGCAACCAAAAAGGAGGGGGAAAAATAGCCCAAAAACATTATGTCTGCTCACAGCAAACAGTGAAGCTGATTTTATTTCTTTGACTTTCCACATAAATCTGTCGGAACGCCTTCTGATTGTTTGTTCTGGAAACAGAAAGAGACTGTTGTTGTCGTCTGAGAATAAGTCAGTCACGAAAGAGCCGTATTTATCTCCCGAAACACTTAAAGATGGGTGCTTATCCAGTATTTGAAAATCACTGCCCGAGAATACATCTGACAAACACAGTGAGATGATTTTTTTTTTTTTTGTGGTGCTCACGCTTGATAGTATGCTTTTTGATGTGGACTCTCCTCTATGTAAGTATCTCTATTATTTATTTTTTGCTTCAGCCCACACATAATACCCCTCCATCCAACCACCACCTATAGCAGTCATCTTCCCCATTGATAATATTCACATATATAAGAATTTTTTTAATTTTTTTTTGGCCTTGGAGGTGTTGGAGGTTGAGGTTGAAACCCCTGGCTCGGCTGCAGAAGATCACAAGACCCTCCCTTGCCCCACAGTTTGCAAGGATATAAATTCTCTATCATACCTCGCATGCACTGATGCAAGGTTCACGACTTCGGGAAGCTGGAAGCACCCACACAAATGCAAAGGCACGTACACGGCCGAATAAATATACATCAACACTAGCGGGGCGTATAGCTCGATTATGATGTAGCGCAATAACAGTAATCTGATTAGAAAAAAAGTGTTAAATGTCATCTTTTAGAGTTAACATAAAATTACCATAATCAAATCACAGGCACTCAGAAACAAGGCAGCTGCAGTTGTCAGCGGAGCATTTGAACTACACAAAGGCATTTTGATTGTCAGATTATAGAGATGCAAATAACTCGCACATTTCTTAACTGGCAATTAAATGAATTTTTTTGTTAAGAAATGATAACTGTTAACATCTGGTAGCCTCCCTCTGTAAAAATCACACTGAAATATTTTAATTACAAGCAAGAGGCTCCGTGTAGGATTTTCCTTTTGCATCAATTATGGCCTCTCCTACATACTTATTATAAGTAGAGAACAAAGGCTGTATTGTTTCATTGCATATTTATCAGATTGTGGACATTGAAGGAAAAAAACCCCAAATCTCTGACAGGCACTGAAATAATAATTTGTATTGTTGGCAAACATTTCTGTCGGTCCTGTTTCGTAAAATGTTACAGTTTAAAAGCATAAAAGACTCTAAAAGCGATATTAAAGAAGCAGTTTTAACATGT
Source organism: Etia nguti (assembly GCA_015106755.1). Lineage (NCBI taxonomy): Eukaryota > Metazoa > Chordata > Actinopteri > Cichliformes > Cichlidae > Etia > Etia nguti. The sequence continues at coordinate 8,919 of VUQG01009350.1, read as the reverse complement.
GGCATCCTTTTTATTCAAAAGTTATAAATAGCATTTGTAAAAGAAGCAAAAAAACAAAACAAAACAGAAGATGCCTCGAGTAAACCTTAAATTTAATCATACATGATTAAGTTCAGTGTGTGTTTTAAGTTATTGAGTATTGATCGTAGAGAGTAATAGTTGTTGATTGACTAAATAGCTGTCATTGATGTTACTGATTACAGGTTAAAGCGGCTAATCAGTAAGCTTTAAAGGATTCAATTTTCAAAAGTAAACCCCGCTAACAGGTCAGGTTATCACCGGTGAAGCATCATGGCCTGGACTAAGGAGATTTAACCCCCACCACCACCACCCTCCCCCTGTGAGTGAACATAGCCCAGTGTTTATTAGAGTGCCAGTGTAATATATGACTTTCTGCTTGCTTTGCAAATCTATCTGGGCTGCCTCTGCTAGCCCTCCTTTGGATATTTCATTCAGAGAGGGTTAGCAGGCACAGCGTGATTGTCGGTGGTTATTGCCTTTCGTTTATTACAGAGGAGTTTGTTTAGAGTTGGGGGGGGGTATTGAAGGATTGTAGGGGGGGATTTTTTGGTAAGTGGAGGGGGGGCTGCTCATGTGGCTGTACAAGTGAATGGTAACCATTGGTTACGGCTGAACCCGTTGCTGCTAGATGAAGCTGATATATTCATGTATTCATCTCAATTAGTCCTCTCCATGCATCCCCCAAACGCAGACACTCATCCCTCCTCGGCTGTGCTCCGCGCTTATCTTATTAGAATATTTTTATCCTGCACGGATGCGAGGCCTCGCGCTCTGCTCTTTCCTGCGATGTCATTCCTCGTTTCCACCCCTTAAACCATCCGTCCTCTGCTCTCACGTTTCAAAGTTTTGTGTGTGTGTGTTTGTGTGTGTGCGCATTTGCAGGTGCTGTGGGAAGTCTGTTCAAGTCGTTTTTGTTAACCGCTATCTTAGATCTCCTCTCAGCACAGAGGCCACAAGAGACCGCAGAGCTGACTCAGAAGCAACAACACTGTTGATTTTTTTTTCTTTTGTTTTAGTTTTTTTTTCCACCCCTCTCATCTAACACAAACTCATTTGTCGAATTACTATTTCTCCAGGAGCGATTTTTTAGTTGTCAAACGTGGCATCCTGGGCTTTTTTTAATTTCATCCTCTATGCTGAAACTACCTCTGCGTTTTTTACAACCCCTAAAATAGCTTCAGGCAAAAAGAAGGGGAGGCATATTAAGACTGCTGGATAGCTGCATGTTTGGAGTCCGCGATGATTAGGAAAAGTAAATGTAGGACATGGAAAGATGAGCGTCAATGTCCATAACGCAAATGATACTGGACAATGGCGTATCGCTTTATAAAAAAACACACACAGAGAAACACGGGATAAAACAATGAAGGCCCATAATCTAAAACACTCTGGAAATGCATATTTTCCTTTCCATCAGAGATTGTCTGAGGTTGTTTGCCCTCTGCGTTGCCAACAACACATATTCTCAGTGTCTTTCTTCTCTGGCCAATAACTGAGCTCAAATCACAGCTCTCTGTCTGTCAGATGGAGCTCGTTCTGCCTCTCCACCATCCCTAGAACAGCGGTTTGTCTTTTCCAAGGCACACTCTGAAATGGCTTTGTTTTCCGACAGCCATTCAGTGGCACCCTCAGCCAGGGCCTGCCAAGAAGTCCGCCTCCCCCGAGCTGGAGCCCGGACTTGTTTACACAAACTCATCGGAGAAATATGGATGTATAATTATAGAGGCTGTTAGTTTTAATGTCGCATCCTCGCTATGGAAACCCACTGCGTGCTTGGTCAGCTCCGATGAGGGGTGGCTGATGAAACTCTGACCGGGTATGGCGTGAACATTTCTGTGGGAAGAGTTTTAGGGGAATGAGATAGAAGGGGAGGGGGGCAACTTCTTGATGGAATCGAATCAACACAGAGCAAAGCAAACAAACATGAATCACAAGGCGGTGATAGAGATTGCTGTGGTTGTCCGACGCATAAATACAGAGTCTAAATACTGCTCTGCAGGCCAGGACCAAACCCGTTTCTGTGAATTCAGCTCAGCGGCAAAATGTCCGTGTTCCATTCCAGCACGACCACAGGCACACAAACACAGTAACAGGAGCAGACAAACACACAAGAGGCGTGTGCGTTTGTGTGTGTGTGTGTGTGTGTGTGTGTGCATGTGCGCCCAACACACAGGCATAAATAAGCACAAAGCCACATAAGCAAATTCAAATATATATATACTCATAAGCTCACACTAGCATGCAAATAGATGCTTGCACAAAAACACAATCTGCTCGCACACATCCGTCTTCCATCTCTATCCCTCTCCGCAGATTTGCTTGCTAATAGAAGCTGCTGTATGCATTGTGCTGTAGCTGAGCACGAGATATTCTCAGTCAGCTGTCCCACGGGTGAAAAACGTGCACGCTGTCGGGAGCTTGTGCACGGGTGCCACGACGGTTGGTTGGTTGTTTGGATGGATGGATGCCGAAAAGAAACGTGTCTTCAAATGAATATGTGTTGCGTTTTGAGTTCAGGCTCGCGCCGCCTCTTGCAGCGACTCGATGATTTCGTAGATGTTTTTTTCCCCCAAACCCATGGGTCCAATTTCTCTCCGTCTCTTTTCTGTTCATCCCCACCCCACCCCCTTCCGTGCAACTTAATCTACCTCTCCATCCGCCTTTGCTGTTCCACCTATTTTCTCTCCTCCTTAGATCACCCCTCCACCCCCTCCACCCTCTCCCATCCCTCTTGCACAGTGACAGATTCTTCAGGAAATTGTTTCGAGTAAGCTAGACATTTTTTTGTGTGTGTGTCTGTGTTGTAGCTGTTTATTTGTGCTTGGGGGCACCAAGGCGGCGGGGCGGTGGGGGGGGGATCCTGAGCTTCAGTCTCTCTCCGCTCATCGGACTAGAGGTTAAGCTCCTGAGCTCTTTTGCTGGCCTGTGCCAAAAAACACTGGTCCTCGATCAGCGGCGTCTTTACCATGTAAGCGATACCAAGGATGAGGAGAGAGGAGAAAGAGAGGATGTAATCAGTGTGTGTGTTTGTGCATGTTTGTATACGCGTGTCAACTGCTTGCCTTTGTGCATATTAGGATGTAATCAGCAGCATTTTCTCTGTGGTCTGCTATGCTTCTCTTATTGGGTTTTTTTGGGGTGGTTAACAGGGGGAAAGGGAGGGAAAAGCGTGTTTCTTTTCCTGCTTTTTGTGTTGCAAGCCTGGCCTCAGAGCTCGAGAAGCCTCACTGTGGTTTTGGAGCCTTGCTTGGAGCCCTGGCACTTTTTCACATCAGCTCCATTGTA
>VUQG01009346.1:0-10932 GCA_015106755.1 Etia nguti | reverse complement strand
TAACACAGTGAAGCTGGAGAATGAACGCTGAATTTGACAAATGCAATTGCATGGAAAGATGCTGTAAACGGACCAAACTTCAGTAGGGGAGAACAATTGAGATAATCCATCCACAATACGAGCTTAGTCATTAATGTAAGACAAGATCACTTTTATTAGTCCCACACGTGGGAAATGTGTTTTGTTACAGCAGAAAGTGGACAGTGCAAAGTTACATAGCAAAAATTAGAAAAACACTGGAACAACATGGGAATAAAGGAGCTGCCAGAGAATTCGACATTAATGAATCAATGGTATGGAAGTGCAGGAAGCAAGAGGAATGAGTTGAGTAAAGTTTGACTTATCTGACTGTTTTCGTTTAATGCGCCTTATAATCCTGTGCGCCTTATGTATGAAAACAGACCTGTTTGTCGACAGTGCGCCTTATAATCCGGTGCGCCTTATGGTCCGAAAAATACGGTATTATCTAAATGAACTGAACTTTCAGTGGTCAGCTGGACATCAAAAATGATTTTTTAAGAATCTAGAAGTCTAATCAAACTTTACCCAAAAACAAGGTTTTTAAAAGCCACCATCTGTTACAGAATTCTCCCAAAGATTTCAGCTCACAATTCTTTGCATGCCATCTCTCTCTCTTTGTGCATATTTATTCAAAATTGAGGAGAAACAGATACTTTGTAGATGCTGCACCACAGTAACAATCAATTCAGTTTCGGTGCTCACATGAAATTATGCACATACACAATATTTCACAAATATTCCCTGTTAAGAATGGTATTCAGTATATTTCTTATAGCCTCTAAAGCAGTTTCTTTTACCTAAACCAAAAATGTGAAGCATAAGTTTTGAGATACCAGTAACGCAATCATTTTGAAAGCAATGCTTAAGCATGCTGGTACATAATGTAATGCTAACATGGTGTAATCGTGATGGGTTATATATAAAAGAGTAACCTTAGAGACCCATCATACAGTGATGCATAATATTAAAGCTAATGTCTTTAAGCTCTTCTACTGCAAACCTAGAACTTCCCAGAGATGCAAGAAGTAACAATATTAATGGGCAACTGCAGACTACAAGAGACAATTAACATTTTGGCTGTTTAAAGTAAACATCCAAGCAAGGAAAACATTCTGGAACCCACATCTCCTCACACTTCTTATACAAAATGAAACAGGGATAAATAAACAGGATACTGTGGCTCATTTACTAATGTGTGTCTGGAAATGTGCTTACCTTATAGAATGAGGATGAATACAAAACCACAGCTGGATTAATGAAACATTTGCACTGACTGTTTTCTTCTCACCACTGTGCATATATTAGTTAATCAGAATCCTTCCAAACTGATATGCCAGCAAGGTATTTGCAATCAGCATATCGCCACATCCCCATTTTTCAGCATAAGGAAATCGTTTCACCTCAGTGACACTGACTGCAACACTAACTCTGTGCTATCAGAATATGTTATTTTTGTTTTTGTTAAAAGTTTGCTCCCAAGTCTGCGCAATCATGGGACTTCTCCTGTATCCTTAATGATGAGTTTTAACAACTCGGTATGCATCAATAATGACATGGTTTGACATCCATTAGAATAGTTTACAGGTTATTCCAAGGGTATCCCTAAGAAGCTGATCCCCCACACTGACTTCTGATCCACACCTAATCACTTTGTTCTGGAAGCACCCTTAGTAGGACTCCAAGAGGGAAAGAGTCAAGTACAAATTTTGAGTTTCTGCTTGTTGTATAGATGCCTCAAGTTTTACTGGGACTTCTTGGAACAGAAAAATATCATTTCAAACCAGTGCATATGACTAACTCAATCTTGCAACATTTATATTCGCTATTTTTTTTTTCAGTGGAGGTACGCTCAATGTAGTCCAGATATTACTAAAGAAATTACCTTTTTATGTTAAGACAGCACTGCACACTCGCAGGTATGTTGAACAGCACACATCTCTGAAAACATGTTTCCAGTATGTTTAATAAAAAAAAGAAAATACTTTTAAATTGATTGGTAGGTTGTTATGTGAACATGCTTCACAGTTGGCCCACGGTGAAATAAATTACATAACAGGGATTTACAACCGCAACCTTAATGATGGCATATTACACCAGTTAGAGCTGCTAAGCATAGCATTTTAACATCAATAAATCATTACCTCTTCCACTGAGACATTAGTGCTATTGCAATGCACAAACAAGACCTCCACTGACAAGATCAGCAACCTCATTGACTGCGTTTTCCAACCATATGTTGCCAGTAGCAAAGAGGTTTATAGGAAAGGTGGCTCCAATTTTCAGGAGCACACACACTGATAAGACAGAAGTGCCCAATTTTCTCTGTCAGGGTCTTTTATGTTTACAATAATTATACCACCAGCTCACAGCTCATTTGACAATGATGTATGGATGTTTCCAGAGCAGCGTTTATCACCTTTAATGTGAAATGAACCACAGCTGGATCAAACCAATACCAATACGCTGGAGTCACTGCTTGCCTGACCTGCATATGTTTAATAATGTATTTGCATTGACAAGCGACCGGTCTGTTTACACATGCAAAGAACAAAACAAAGCAGAAGGTAAACATACTCTGAGCGCAAATGTAGAGGTGGTAATGATAAAAAATACAACCAGAAATCTAAGCAGAAGCATCTACAGGTTCATCTGTATGAAGACCAGCAGGTCTGCATTAGTGGAGAGGTTCAGCTGACACAGAAGGGGACGCGCGCACACTGCATCTTCCTCATGCTAATCAGGGGGCTTATTAACATAATAAAAGGATGGTGTCAATTGCACTAATGTATGCTGACTTATCCTCTGGTCACCTTGTCACCTCGCTGACAGAAGCCATCCACGAAGGTTAGCATTGTGTGTGTGTGAATATCTATGAGTGTCAAAGAGAGAAAGAGAGTAAGAGAGACACACAGAGAGAAAGCAAGGAAAAAAAAATCCGCTACAAGGTTATTTAGGTGGCACAGTGGTGCCGTCGTTAGCGCCATCACTTCACAGCAAGAAGGTTCTGAGTTCAAACCTGCAGGCCAGCTGGGGCCTCTCTGTGTGGTGTGTGTGTGTTTTGACCCCTTGTCTGTGTGGGTTCTCTCCAGGTGCTCTGGCTTCCTCCCAAAGACATGCATGTTAGGTTAATTGGTGACTCTAAACTGGCCATAGGTGTGAATGATTGTCTGGTTTGTTACGCTAACCCAGTAGACTGCTGACCGGTTCAGGGTGCACCATTCCTTTTGCTCTGTGACAGCTAGCATAGGGCAGCCACCCCAGGAATCCTGAATTGTATAAGTAGTTAAGGAACTGCCTGGATTGTTTTTTTATGTGGTAGAAAAAGTTAGAGAGATTGAGAGTGATAAAGAGCTAATGCACTACAGAGGACTCGGCTGTTTTCCTTTAATTCCTGTGACATTTACTTTCCAGCTGGTGTTTGTATGCAGCTGTTGGGGCAAATGTAGCTGTGTGTATTTATGTGAGTGTCTGTGTGAGTTCAGGTTAGTATGCAGGTGTGTAGGCACAAGTTTCACTGCACTACCTTTAGGGTGAAAGCTGTTCAAACTGCCAGCTTGCATAGGTTGTAATCACAGCTCTCAACCTACGTGAGACATGAAAAGCAGGCAATGTATATACTGTCATTCACACTTATGTGTGCTGATTAAGAGGTAGCTTTATGAACAGTGAAGTAAAAACAGCCGATATGCACAGGCTGATTATTCAAACAAATAAATTAATGAGAAGGAATCCAGGGTTCTGCATTGACAAGCCCCCTAGAGTTGGCTGTTTTCTGGAAAGCCTGTCAAACTGTCTTCACCTGTGGTCTCTGTAGGCGCGTGGTGCGATAACACAAAATGACATGCACAGAGAAACAGGAGGGTACATAGCAGACAAGCAGAGACAAAAAAGAGAATCCTTGGAAAATCAACAATATAAAATGCACTGAAAACGTGTAGTGTGCAGGTACACACTTGTCAGCTAGGAGCACGGAAGTTTGAGGCTGCAAGAGAAATGTATAGCAAAGCAGGTATGAGATCTCCGCCTCTTTAATGCACACACACATCTATGTTAGCTGGTATGCTGAAGCTGATCTCTCTCTCTCTCACACACACACACACACACACACAGGCGCACAGACAGAAAGACAGATGGGGACCTCAGGCTTCACAGGGAGCAGCTGCATTTCAAGCAGGTACTGCTGCCAATGGCCATAGCACAAAACAACAACAAAAAACCCCAAAGTGAAACAAAACAAAATCAAAACACAAGTTAAAGTGTCACACGCAAACATCACCCATCACTTTCCATGTTTCTTTTGCAGGATAATGTTTTCTTCCCCCATCAGACCACACAGCGCCTGAGGTGCACCACATACTACATTCCCACCGCACAAACATACGGTATAGACATATAAACCCATCCACAACGGTGCACTCACAATTACTTCAGGTACACAAATACAACCATCTGTCATAGTTACCCTGATGTCGACAACAGGCAGTTTTGTTTTCCTGCCGGCAAAATGTTTGATTCATGAGAAGAGATCTTTCAGATCCTCTCCTGAATTTTTAAACCTTTTACTTGTAGCACTTTGACATCAATAAATCATTACAACACTAATATTTGTATAATTACTGTAAAACAACTATATTGCCACTGAAGAGATCAGCAGTCTGTCTGCCTACACAGGTTTTGTTTGTATTCCTTTGCCTTTTTTTTTTCCTTTTGAAGAAGATGATGAATGCAGTTTTTCCTTTTCTTGGCGTTTACTGTCGTTTGACCATCACATTAACTTTTTCTATTTGGAGAAGAGTGTTCGCCATAAAGAAAAAGCTGGAGAACTGAAATGTTTCATTTATGTATAGAGTGCATTATTTACTCATGACAGTTTCACATTTTTCTCATGCAGGAATTATGTATGAATCAAATAAATGAAGCTGTATGACAAAAATGTTAAGGAGACGTCTTAGTGTGAAATGTATAAATCTCACAGGACTGATATTTAAAACATAAATTTTCCCCACTGGATGGAATAAGAAGGTATTCTCTGCTTGTCTTACTTCTCAGAGCAACTACAGGATGAGGAGAATCCTTGGAATACAGTTTGTGTCTATTTACTGTAGAGATGGATATAGCCAATTAAGCCAATGCAGACATGCTTTAAACATAAATTCTTTCTTATTATTTTTTTAACAGGGGGCGATAACTCTGGTCACGAAAAGAGGTCTGATTTTATTTATGAAAAAAAAAACAACCATCCTTCTCAATTGATCAAAGATCCTGAGTTAAAACAGTTCATGGTCCAATAACTAGTTTCACAGCTAATTCAATATGGAGGTTATGTTGTAAACTAGGGGCAAAGTGTTGGCCCCGTGATCGGAAGTTCAGGGGTTCGATTCCCCTGAACAGCTACCCTGAGGTACCCCTGAGCAAGGTACCGTCCCTACACACTGCTCCCCGGGCGCCCAATGGCAGCCCACTGCTTCACTGAGTGAATGGGTTAAATGCAGAGAAGAAATTTCCCCACGGGGATCAATAAAGTATACAAAACAAACAAACAAACAAAACAAAAAAAACTATGGTCCGCTCCAGAATAAAATATATGATAAAGCAGAGTGAGTGTGCAGTGTCTTCTGTTTTTCAGTTGGTTGCTCATGAAGGTCAAAAAGTGACATCTTTTACATACAGTTTGATCTTGTGACAGAATAGCAGCAGACAGGATGGAAAATGTAGTTTTCAGTGTCTTTAAAGAGAAAATCCAACAGGATATATACAACATAAAAACTTCCTTTAGTTCTTCCCCTAATTTACTTTTGCGTCTCCTTTTTTTCACAGGCTATAAATCCTTACAGCCTAATGAAACTTTCAGTTTTGCTTGGGAAAGATGCTTGTTGAAACAGAAACAAAATCACTTGTTTGACTGTCATCAAAGTTCAAGATAATAATCTCAAATATCTGAATGCTAGTGACTCTGGAGATTGCCTCCAGAGTCACTAGCATTCAGTGCAATAGAGCACCTTTGGGATGTGGTAGAACTGTAGATTTGCATAATAAATGTGCAGCTGACAAATCTGCAGTAACTATTTGCTGCTATCATGTCAGTATGGCCTAAAATCTTAGAGAAATGTTTCCAGCACCTAGCTGACTCAATGCCATGAACAATTAAAGCAGTTCTAAAGGCAAAAGGGATTCCCACCTAGTAGAAAGTGTCTCCAATGAGTGTATAATTTAGCTTTAAAGAAGCTTTGAAGAGAGCCAGGCCAGCTCCTTCACCACGTTTTAGCTAAGAAGCTAAGAAAAGCAAGCTAGCTGCTATCTAAAACCTTACAGCTGTGACACTGGTATCAATGTTCTTCTTTAACAGTCTGCAAAAAGACCAATAAATCATATCTCCCAGAGTACATTCATCTAATCTGATGCATCATAATGACATTGTTACCGATGACCCAACCTGTGCTTCATTTTTCATTTATCCTCTCAGTGATTCAAAGAGAAGCTTCACCCAGCATGCATTAGTCAGAAGGTGAGGGAATACATTGAAAAGCCTGTCATTCAATAAAAGAACATTTGGCACTTGATTTGCAGTTTAATAACAAATAAAATCTGTCAGGAGAGTTTCATGCATCTCTGACATGAACTGCACTTCTGTCCGACAGTGCTGTGATTTTTACCTGCAAACGGCCTGCTTAGTGCCGCGCCGTGCGCCGCATTTAAATTCAACACGAGCTTTCAGCCCGACAGATGGTCGGTGTGTTATGTGTGCAGCATATGAACTGTTGATTGCAACATTTGCATGAATTATTTGACTTCCCATTCTGCCAGGAAAAATGTTTTTTTTTCCAAGACACAATCTGCTGCATTCTAATTCTACTTGGCAGTAAAAGTAATAATAAAAAATATCCAAATTCCACTTTGTTTGTTTCTGCTGTTTGTTTGGTTTTTTAAAATTATTATAGAAATAGACAATAGATAGACCAAGACAGCTCCAATTCCAAAGTTACTTTATTAATTTGTATTTTCATTTCCTTTAATTGGTTGCTCAGTTTAGTTACAATCTAGTTTTCAAGAGTGGCTTTTAATTTGTTGCTGAATCTCTTATCTGCCTGTCTGTCTATGCATGCATGCATATACACCAAGGGAGACCAACAAACTATTAGATAGCTGGTCATAATATTATCCTTTATCAGCGTGCTTAGTGAATACCTCAGACAGCAGAAACCCGAGAAAGAAGAGGAGCAAGGAGAAAAACCATCATGGAAGGACAGGCCCCTGCACGGTATGTACCACCGGCAGATAGAGGAAGTAGTTGACATCCAGAAATCCTACCAGTGGCTGGACAAAGCTGGACTGAAAGACAGCACAGAGGCACTAATCATGGCAGCACAAGAACAAGCTCTCAGCACAAGATCCATAGAGGCTGAGGTCTATCACACCAGGCAAGACCCCAGGTGCAGGCTGTGTAAAGATGCCCCTGAGACAATCCAGCACATAACAGCAGGATGCAAGATGCTACCAGGCAGGGCATACATGGAATGCCATAACCAAGTGGCCGGCATAGCATACAGAAACATCTGTGCCGAGTATGGCCTGGAAGTCCAGAGGTCAAAATGGGAAACGCCCCCTAGGGTGGTTGAGAATGACCGAGCTAAGATCCTGTCTTTAGAACAACCCAATCGTTCCCAGTGATAGTAAAAGCAGACAGCATGGGTAAGTGCTTGACTTTTTAATATATTTGTGGCGATGGGACTGAAAAACGCCTGAATTCAATACTTCTGTTCATATAAAGTACACAAGGCCTGTCATGTAGACATCTGAGTCGCTCCCAATAACTCTGTAACAAACACATGCTGGATTTGTTGATCCTCTCTGAAGACTGCGTTACTAGTAAACCCCTGTTTGTGTGTTTACATGTGTATATACATGTGGCTGTATTCTGGTCTACTTTAATTCTTTGTCCAAATAGAGAAAATAGACAATTTCTGTATATTTTATACAAAATAATTTCATTTTCCATTTTTTTATCTTTAGTTTTTATTTCAGAAAACTAAATCATTTTTTTATAGTTTATACCTGGTCATAGAATCAATTCAGCATAGCTCACACAGACACATGCTGCTTTCTATCTCAATTACATCTGAAGCAATTTCTCTCAATTCATTGTGAGTGGTTGAGGTCACCAGATAACAAAGCTTTCAGCAAGAGGAAAACACTGAAAACTACATGTGCGTTTTTAGAGGAATGGATCTCTGTGTCACAAATGTGTTCTCTGCAAGTATGTGGGTGTTATTTCATTTGTATGTGCGTATTTTTGTGTGTGTTTGGATTTTTGTTCTCTGCTTGTGTGATCCCGGTTTAAAGGACTCAAAAAAAGCTCAGAAGTTTAATACCTTGATGGTACAAAGTGTCAAATGCCCACAAAGGAGGGGAAGATATTGAGTGGGAGGCGAATGTGTGTATTTGCTGACAAAGCCTAGTAGTATAAGTTGTTGCAGAGGGAGGGCTGAAGGATGAAGGCAGGACGAGGAGGAGTACGAGGCAGAGAGGTGGGGCAGGTGAAAGCATCCAACATCAAACAGAGAGGATTTCAGTCTCCCTGTGGCCCTGCCTACTGAACAGCTTACTATGGCTGAAATTCAAGGATATGTTCTATTAAGCTATTGAGCAGCAACACCCAAGGGTCCCCTATTTCTGTGTGTGTGTCTGTGTGTGTTTGCATGGTCATCTGGTGTATTGCTAAGGGTAATGTTGAAGCAGCAAAGGTTAAAGTTGAATAGCAGAAAATGCATATCTGGAGATTTGGTACTCTTTCGTAGTTGTATATGGACTATAACAGTTTCAGTTTTTGGATTCATAGTTGGGGGTGGGGGGGTCTGGAGTGGGTGGTGGGGGGTTAGTAAAAGAGCAGCAATGCTGTTAGAAAAGAGAAGAGGAAAAGACAAAGTAAGAAGAAGAAGAGAGGAGAAATTAAGGAGAAGGAACAGTGAAGTTTGAGTAGCTGAGAGAAGAAAAGACCAAAGGAGATAAAAGAAGAAGGAAGAATAAAGAAGGAGAGGGGAGGTGAAAGGACGAGAGGATAAGGGAGTTGGTGGAGGAAGAGAGGTGATGAACCAGGAGTTGATGAGAGAAGTGCAGATGAAAGAGGCAAAGCTGAAAAAAAGAACAGAGAGGATGAGAGGAGAGGAGAGGAGAAGGAGATGAAATGAATAGTAATTGGGGCTTTAACACTGCCAAGGATCGGTTTCCCATACCCGCTCTGGCTGCCCATACTAACAACCCACACAGTCCAAGCCCTGTAAAGTGGATAAATGCTTCCGCCAAACAGTCAAATTTTAAAGGGGTGCAAACGTGTAAAGATACGCGATAAGAAGCTGCAGCGTCCAAACCCATATCTTGTTCATCTCTGTCGTGTTATGCAGACAAAACGACACCGCGCCGTGACCGCAGGCTGCAGTGACGTCTCTGTGGAAGACAGATGCCCTCTCCTGCAGCTTCCTTTCTAGGCCAGTGTCTTTCTATGTGTTCAAATCCTGCTGCCTCACAGTCTCTCTCAGCACACCTGTTTCCCATTTTTATCACTTCAGACAGAGAGACAAAATGGCGACCCTCCCACGTATTTTTTAACGTCAGTATTGAGTTAAAGGCAACGATATTTTCCTTTTTGACAAAGGGGTCAAAAAGGTACCAACATAACAGACTTGATCATTTATCATTCCGTCTATTTATCCATCTTCTTCTGCTCCTCTGAAGCTTGGTCCCCACGGCAGCAGCTAAACAGGGTATTCCAGATGTCCTTTCTTATTCTTTCTGAGAGATCCATAGGTGGTAGCTGCAGACCACATGAGATATCTATCTAGGGAGTTCTGGGTCTTATCCAAGCTGGACTTGCCTGGGAAGCCTCCATCCTGATTAGCAGTCTAAGACAGCCCAGCTGGCTCCTTTAACTTGAGATCTTCACCCTATTGCGTAGGTAAAACTGCCATTCTATGGAGGCAACTCATTTTTGCTGTTTGTATCTGCTACCTCATTCTTCTTGTAACTACCAAAAGCATTTAACTATAAGTAAGGGCTTAAACGTAGATCCACTAGTACATCAAAAACTTCTCTCTTTAGTGCAAAGGCCTGGTAAAACATCCACATTATGACCACATGCTCCACCTTCACTCCTGAGTAAAATGCCAAAACTCTCCCCAGCTGTAAGAAAGCAATCCATTTTTTGGCAGATGTCTTTATTGTTATTAAAATAAGACATGAGGACGAGGCCTGTTATTTTCCATTTACAAGAACACCTGCTAACATACATTTTATGTATATAAAAGACATAAAATCTTTTAACAGCTGCCATTTTAACTGGCCCCAGCACTTGGTAGCATCAGATCTGCTAGTTTAATATCTGTGCAGTGTTGAAATGAAGCTCCAAAACCAATTATATTCTATTAATCTTGTCTAGATCTAAATTCTCTTTCTTACAGTGGTTTGCAAAAGTATTCGGCCCCCTTGAACTTTTCCACATTTTGTCACATTACAGCCACAAACATAAATCAATTTTATTGGAATTCCACGTGAAAGACCAATACAAAGTGGTGTACACGTGAGAAGTGGAACGAAAATCATACATGATTCCAAACATTTTTTACAAATAAATAACTGCAAAGTGGGGTGTGCGTAATTATTCAGCCCCCTTTGGTCTGAGTGCAGTCAGTTGCCCATAGACATTGCCTGATGAGTGCTAATGACTAAACAGAGTGCACCTGTGTGTAATCTAATGTCAGTACAAATACAGCTGCTCTGTGATGGCCTCAGAGGTTGTCTAAGAGAATATTGGGAGCAACAACACCGTGAAGTCCAAAGAACACACCAGACAGGTCAGGGATAAATTTATTGAGAAATTTAAAACAGGCTTAGGCTACAAAAAGATTTCCCAAGCCCTGA